>JANIJG010014893.1:0-18847 GCA_024611175.1 Megaceryle torquata
ACAACTCAAAAAAACAAAAAAAAAAAGAAAAAAAAAAAAAAAAAAAAAAAAAAAAAAAAAAAAGACCTAGTCTTAAAAATGATCCAGTTAAGTGTTTTCTTTTGCTATTGCTATTGCAGAAATTCTTTATTCTCCAAACTTCCAAGACAATTGTGTGACATCTCCATGCAGCAGATTCTGGTTTACTCTATCAAATGAAAAGGCAACCTGCAGAAATCTAAAGACATATGGTCTCCATCACACAAATCTGAAATTATTTCAAGTGGGTGTCCCTCTATTGCTCTATGCATTTTTAATGCTTGCATTTTAATACCCTAGACTGCTTTTGGAGGAAGAGGTAACTTTTTAAAGATTATATAGTTGATTTGCTCGTGGGTTTGTCTGTTTGTTGCATGGGTGCCTTTTCTGGTAGTTTGGCAAGACTGGATTTCTATAGAATGAGAGGCTAATGATTTTTTTTTTTTTTTTTTCATATAGCATTATATAGGAAGACTGATGCATGAGCAGAGAGCTGTAAAAGAAGAGACAAGCACAAAAGATCATGGGGCTATGGAGTATCTCATAAAAGTATGTAAAGAAAAAAAAAAAAAAAAAAGTAAAGAAGTAACAAATCCTGTCTTCCTGCAGGGAAACTGCATAGAATCATAGAATGATTCTTTTGGCTGCCAGGACACACTGTTGACTCATGTTCAATATGACATCAACCCAAAATCCCCAAGGTTTGCAAAGGGAAGATGGGAAACAATCTCTGCCCTGAATTAGAGAGGACTCCTCACCACTGTAACTGCAGATATCTCAAATTCCTTTCTCCCACCCAGAAGAGCTTCTGCCACTCTGCACCACATATGCATTTTCAATTAATACCACAGCAGAGAGAATCCTCAGCTGGGCTGCAAATCTGAAGCCCCTGCTTATCAATGGCCGCTTCTCAGAGCCCTGGCTGTCCAGCAACAGCCACTGTCTCCCTCCTGCCCAGGGAGACATCTCTAGGTCAAGGACAGGCATTTTGTCCTGTGCTTCAGACAGCACCTGAGGTACAGAGGATGGCATCTGGCAAACTCATAAAAGCCCCTATTTTCCCAAAGGTGTTTCAGTGTGCTGTACTATTGATAATAGCTGAAAATATTTTCTCATTGCATTTGTGTGTTCTTATCCTCTTCTGTAGCTCTGGCTTCAGAAGCAATGATAGTGTGACTGGTACCCTAACACTTCTTTAGATGATTACCTTTCTGAGAAGAGTGGGTTTAGGAGAACTGCCATGTCTCACTCAGCCACTCACATATTTTCCTGAATTAGAGCTTCAGTCTGACAGAGTATTTTGCATAAGCAGAATTAGTCAGCTTGGTCCTGCACTTGTGGTCATGGGGAGCTAAGCTCTTCCGTGGATTTCATGTAATGTACAGAAGCTTCTCTAAGAAAAAACAGTAAGAGAGAGCATGTGGCTAAAAATTCTCTAAAGAGGCAAACATTTGATAGCAAAACAGCAGTAGTACCTTCCACTAACTACTGTGCATTCTGTCATTCATTATTTTCTCCAAGTAAAAAAACGGATAATTTCTTGTCTGAATCTGTTTTGCTTTTAGGAGACTATTATATTTATCAACCATATTTCCAAATTGTTATATGTGTCAATCAGGTCATCATTAATGATGTCAATCCCTCCATGAAGGAACTCTAGAATTCTGCAAAGTGCCAAAGATCTTCTGGCAACTAAAAGTAATCGGGTAGAGGGGACTGGGAGGAAGGGGTATGCTCACTGAAGATCCAGTCAGAAGCATATCCCTCCTTCCTTTTTATGGTATTTTCTTTATAGTTGCTGGGATGTTTTGAAACATACAACTTAATTATTACAGATACTTATGCATTGCACACCTCTATGACTAACAATTGTCAAAACCATCAGCTTCTGCTGCCAATTTATTCAAAATAAAAACATCAGGTGAAATAGATCTTCAATATCTGAGCAACTGTCTCTTTGAAAAGGGTTCTTAAAAAAAGATGTCAGATTCTTAGTGAATCTCAATGTTTACTCTGGGCTACAACATCTGAAGTGAGATTTTGTATCTGACTGCTGTCAGGCTGTGATTGAAGTCAAAACATCCTGTTCTATCTTCTGTTTATGTACTGCAATCAGCTCCACAAACCTGTGCAACTTGAGACACAGCTAAAAACTGCTTTATATATGTGTTCCCTGGTATACTTTTCGTTCTCTACCAGTATCATTAGCTGATTGAAAGAAAGCTGGCATTAGGTTTCCAGACAGGTGGTCAAAAAGCAGGAGGAAATATTTGTAAAACAAAAGTCCTTAGAAAATTTGCCAACTATATCTTCAACCATTATGATGGTGAAGCTGCAAGAAGGTATCTCAAATTGCCTCAAATTGAGCTTAGGTTTTGGGAAAAAATCAGCATGTAGTTAGATGGGGAGGAAAACTGCATTTCACTAACACCTCTGCTGCGATGCCTTCTTTGGCACACACAGTACAAGGTGAGAACCTTCCCAGAAGCGAGTGAGGATGCTCAGACCCTGTGGGTAACTGCAGCAAGGATTAGAGCTGAAGTGTGCTGCTATGTCCTGCACAGCAGCCCTAACTTCACACTGACACTTCTCACACTCTCCCTGTGGGGTGGTCCTCCAGCATTCCCAAGGGGAACATATCACTGGAGATCTGATGCTTCCCTATGGGTGGTCCCAGCCTCTCCCTGTACCTTGTTTTGGACCTTGAAGCTGCTCATCAGAGGCAGCTAAGTCTTACCATTGACTCAGTTTGGAAACTAAGAAGAAATCTGGTGTTCCATGGCTACATCTACATGAAATAAATTCATTGTCTTTTTCATATAACTTTAAGTAGCGAACTACAATTTGAGCTGCTTACTTTTTACACATGAAGGAGCTGGGAGAGCAGTTTGCTATTACAAAGCAGGAGATCTCTCAAACGAAGCAGAGGTTTCTACACTGATAACCACATTCCTTCAAGCTGCACCAGAGCGCTCCCACTTGGCAGAGGCACTAAGAGGATTTGATCCTGCTAAGTGCTGATCAGGAGTACAGATGGCTAGATCCTGTTCTTGGACCCACCAAAGGGGTCCTCATTCATCTTTTCTCTCCCACACTTTCACTTGCAGGTGACTAATGTTCTCGTTCCCACTGCAAAATAGTGTTACCCTGCAGATTGTTGTTCAAGTGTATGGGATGTAAATGATTTATTTAAAATGGGGAGAAAACCACACACATTCTTTTCCATCTGACTGCCTGTCACTACTAGAACTAGGACATTGTTTTTACAATGGTGCTTTCAGTGTCTCTGTAGCTACCGGCATGCACAGCTGCCACTTCTGCAGGCATGCACTAGATTGCTTACTTCTTTTGAAGTCTCCAGACTCCTAGCTGCAGTACAGACTGATATTCATGGCTGTTCATTTGGGCAACAGTTTATGGACAGATGTCAAAACACATGGCATCCATGTACTTGCCACATATCTTCCGCTTCTACCTTGTTTATGACAGCAACAGGCTCTGCAAGTGGGGACCATTTTATTAGCTCCACTTCTTGCATCTTAGGAAGTCCTACCTATCTAATACAAATTGAAGGGATAGGAGAGGGATAGGCAAGAGTTACTTATAGGCAGCTGAGACAAATGATGACCTCGGAAAGTTATAGACACATCTAGGTATGTGAAAGGAGTATTTATGTACAAGACTGAACATCTGATTTGAAAGTGGCATGCAAATTCCTGGCAAGAGAATAATACTTGCCTGTAAAATGCTCTTCACAAGGAAAATCAGAGACTGTATCATTTGGGCAAGGATTACTCAATGTTTACCTAAAAAAGACCAAGATTGGAACCAGGACTCTACTGTAAAAATTTATTTTATCGGTGAGCATCAGTTCCAGGGGGAAATGCTGTCTTTCATAGCATTTGTAATTTAGGAATGATGTAGGTCTTCACTATGCCACAAGTAACTCTTCAGAGAGCAGAGTGAAATTTGTATGTAATGTTGGTGTACAGATGCTTCTTATTGCAGTCTTTGTTCCTGACTTAACATTTGTATGAAAGCCCACTGTTATCTCATTTAGTATTTTGGCCTCATAAAAACAGCTATGTTACTTGTTAAAATGCTCCTACATTTTCTTTCAAGGTTGATCATTCTCTGGTTTATTGTGCTCAGCCTTCTGTGACAAGTCTGTGCAGCCAGCAGTTTTAATGTATAAAGATCACTTCAGCTGACTTACCCTTTGAATGAATAAAAGCTTTGTTCTTGTATCTGGGAACTTTTTTAAAAGCCTATGTTCATGTCTAAATGTTTCCTCTTTCATAGCATTTTGGTTTTATGTTTCATGCACCAATTTTAATTGGAGTAGACTTTATACTCAATTTTAAAACTATGGTGTTGGAGGATAATAACATCAACATTGCCATTTCATTACCCAGATTAATTTCTTAAAAATAATGAGTTCACATTTTTGTAACAAGTAAGTTCACTGAGGTCTCGCATTGAGTATCTTTACACTGAGTAGATACGTTAGATTTCACAAAAGGGAGACCATTAACAAAACTGAACAAGGGACACTGTGCTAAGCTAAAGCTACATCCAGATAGTACTGATACTTCAAAAGCCACATTTCCACCACATTACTTAGCTCCTACTTCGCAGAGTCGATGACGACTGATGACATTCACTGAAAAACCTGAAAAGATGGCCTCTGGCTTGCACAGCTGCTCATCTCCTTCAAAGGAGTCTGTGCTGCAAGTCCCCAAGCATTGACAAGATGTTCTGCAGCAATATTAGTGCCGTAATGTAAGAAACACAGAAATACACAATGTAACTAATCCAATATCACTTGCACAGACAAGCTGTTATTCTGTTCTAGGCTTTAAAACATAAAATGTCCTCTCATCTTCATGTGGATTCCTCTTAACAAGTAAAAATATTATCTAGAGTGTCTAGATATCATGTTGCAAATCTAATACTATGAAATCATCATTTGTTGAATAAAATTGCTTTAGAATTCACAGAAGACTGCTGAAAGTTAGAAGACCCTCAGACAGAGAAAATGGCTGCAAAGAAGAAAAACATCCATTTTATTCTTGCCCAATGTGCATAGGACAAAAAAATAATGGGCTTAAACTGTTATAGAGAATATTTAAGTTGAATGTAAGGAAAATGTTGTACTGGCAAGCACATTAAAAATGGGATTAGACTGAGAGGTTGTAGCCCTACCAGTTTTTTTAAGAACAGCTTTGAATGATAAATTATTCTTGACAATTCTGTAGGTATAGTTCATCCTGCCTAAGGGACAAGAGGTGGGCTCAGTGACTTCTCAAGGTCCCTTCTAGAGTTATTTTGTATGATCTTATGATATTACAGCTGCAGATCACTGGAGTTTCTTTTGCATTTAGAAAATACTCGTATTTGAAAGTGTTCATCAGAAAAGAGACCGGTATGTAAGATTTTGGAGGGAAAGGCTTTACCAGTTCTATACAGCAACTGGAAACAGAAAGTTTGTGCAGAAATTTTGCTTCTACTGTATTAAGAGCATAAATAATAATGTGAAATACAAGGAAAGGAATGGAGAGAACTCCATTACACAAATTCCATTCCACTAGGAAACACACATGACTTTGGACAGCATAGCAAATGCTCTGAAAATTAGCTGGTCCTGAAGGAATATATGGCATGAGATCGAGATATGTGATAATGAGCCAAATAGCTGACTATTCTCCAGCACCTCATCTTTCAAGCTGAGATTTGATTCCTGCTGAATGTTTATTTAAGAGTAATGTATTTAACCTTTCGTCTGTTAAATCACTATGGAAAAATAAAGAGGTCCTACATAGACACTTTCTTTTTCTCTTAACTGCCCAGAAATTTTAGTTTATTTCCTGGACTACAGTTAATGGGGTATAATCGGCTATAAAAGTTCCTAAGGAACAATAATTTCAAGAAATATTGTGGTTAAACCAGAAGCTTTTAAACAAGGACTTTAAAAGTTTTCAGAGCATATACTTTAATTTCTCCTATTTCAGATGCTATACTGGCAACAGACTTAGTAATTTCTCAGAACCTGCAGTATTTCTAATTTCAATTTCTAATTTCTAGTCCAGATCTATTTCTAATTTCCACTTACTGAAACTTTTCCAAATAAAACAACTTTTGCCAGAATAGCCTTTAGAATACTGTCCATGGTTTCACTGGGGCAGAACCCAGGCCAGCCCTGGGCTGCAGGCCGTTAGCCATTTGAAGTCAGCCAGGGCAGCTGACCTGAGCTGGCTACAGGTGGATCCCAGCCCATAAACATCATGCTCAGGATAAAAGGGGAAGTCTGCTGAGGATGGAAGTATGCTGTAGTTTTGGTTTGCTTCCTGCTTCATCTTTTCCCAAACATGCTCTTCTGTCTTCTGATGACGACCTTTCCACTTAATGTGCATTTGCTGAGTTGAGCAGCATTTTGTATGCTTCATACCAGCATTAGCATTAGTTTGCCTGTTTCATTAAATCCATTTTCATTTCAAATGGTGACTCTCCTGTCCTTTTCTTGATTCCCCCCTTCTTGGCTGGGGAGGAGTCATTGAGTGATAGAGCAACTAGTATAGTTTAGCCCCAGATGTGGGCTAAATATAGACAAATACCATTCAATTTTGCAGTAAATATTTGAAATATTTATTTTATCTTTGCATTTAGATGGAGAAAAAATATTTCCTCACACATTTCTCTTCTCTTTTTCTTCTTTTGATAGTTAGAAAGTACTAACATGAGGCTTTTTTTAAAAGCTAGCTGCTGCTGCTAAAATTTTCAGGTAAATCGCTTTCAAAGTTGTTTTGGTTTTGGGAGGTTTTTTGTTTGTGTTTTGTAAAGTACTGATTTCCTCTTCTATTAGTTGTATTCTGATAGCATTTTTAGTAGTCATTTTCAGTAATATATGCTTCCTCTTTTCTTAAAAGAAGGATACACACTTATGCTGGTGTTTGGCGAAGGGAAAATATCACCTCATGAATGTCTCTGTAATAGTTTGAGGTATCAAACATAAAACCTCATCTGGTTGACTAAAAGCCCATGGGCCACAGCAGTCCTCTGCATCTGACAACTCCAGAGTTTTCACCACCGGCTTTGGACAAAGGAAAACAGCTCTACATGGAGCTTGAGGAAATCACTTCTCAAAACTAAGTTATTTCACAATGGAAGATGACAGTATTTGTGGTGGTCAAGCAGGTGATATAAACGCCACTCCAAGAGAGTGGAGTTGGTTGGAATGATGTAGATGTGACATAAGTCAGCAAGGAAAGTGCTGTGTGCAGCCTCCTATAACAGAGACATTTGTGCAGAGCAATTCTATAACAAAAACAGACACTTAGATTTTGCAATTCATATTTTGCTCTTTACCATACAGTTGTTAGTGAATACTGTCTGGTGTTAAATGGATATTTCTGCCTCTATACACTACCTTGGAGAACGAAACACTGTCTTGGGTAATGCCCAGCTACCCAGATTTGGGTTACTGGATTATAACTAAATATCATTCAGAACACCAAGTCTTCTTTTAAGGCTTGTATCAAAATTCACATCAACATGAATTCCAACACATGTCATTAAAAAAACATTGAGTTGTTAAAATTTGCAGTGTAGGAATTTCTGATGGACACTTCATAAAGTAAAAGAAAAAATGGTCACTATCTCAGCTTCTACTGGGAACATTACGGTGAGGGAACATGTTCTTTTTTCCACTCAGTATAGAACTGTCACCCTGCACTAGCTATCGCTGTAGACAGCACACTAGAATTTGGCAGAGCTCAGATCAGGGATAGAGAGTGCATTTTTGTGGAAGGGTTATTGCTGACAACACAAGAACAATAAATTAGAGTCAGGAATGAAAGAAGACATTAAGGCCCCCATGGCACCATCTTAAAAGAATTTAATATTCTGAGATATTTCGCTTTCTACAGTACCTACATGCCATTTATAATCCAGACAAGCAATATCCAGAAAACAAATGAGGTGTAATATTCATGCTAATTATGCTAGATGCATTTATCCCTTTGTCATATTTATTTTTATATTGTGCCTTTAAAATATAAAAAAGACAATAATATTAAAATGCACAAATTAAATTTTAACATTGTTTTTGCCTTCCGCATTCCCTCTGTTTTGCATAATAATTCCCAGTTGACATTTCATCCTGTCTTCTCACTTTTATTCCCAGATGACAGCATTATTTATTCCCTTGGCAAACCCCTGGGGGTTTCTTTTCAATCCTTGCTCAATGAAACCTGGAATGAAATGTGTGGGTGTTGTGAGCAAGGGCAGGAAGAGAAATTAGAAGGTTGTAACTGTGTAAATCAGGGGCAATATAGATGAAATTAAGGAGTTCACCAGTTTTACAGTGATGTATGTGACAGTATGGAATTGGATTGATCAGCAGCATTCATACAAAATATCATGTGACATTGACCAATCTTTTTCCATTGTTGCTGTGTTTTTCTGAGGCAAATTAAATTATAGATTAAACCCTCCAACCAGTTCTTGAGTCAGAATCTAGTTACATCCATTTTAATAACGTGTTTCATAAAGAGACCCAAGTTGAAAATGTTGTAATTTATTTATCAGTGTTATTTAATATTTCAGACAGTTCAGCTGATCATTTTTATTTATTTAAGGATTTGAGGATTTATTAAATATGCCCATCATCCCTTCTGGGTGAGTCTACAAAACTGTCATCACAAGGAACTTAAGATGACCTGATGTATCTCGCTACCAAACCTTCCTTCTCAGTAATCTTCTTTCTACCCCAGTAATGCACCCTCTCTGTAGTGCCTCTTTGCAGTGCCCACATTCAAACACTGTCTGGGAGCAGGAAAAGCAAATTTCATATCTGAGAGCTCTTCATGGAGCTCTCTCACAGGACTCAGAAACTATTAACTCTGGAATTACATTTCCCAAAGGATCTATCTATCAGTGGAGAACAGGAGGATGGGGAAATTTCCTGCTCTCGCTGGAACTTTACTTCATCTTGGGCCTAACAGGCTGCAAAAACCACAAGGAATTGATCCACATTCACAACGATGCTGAAAAAGTGCTGAGCCTCAGACAGACACCTGGCTTACATGCTGCTTACATCTAAGAATAATCTTTGGCTTCACCTCATAAAGGATAAAAGTAATGAAAGAATTTATATCCATATATTTGCTGGTTATCCCATCATCTTTTTTATCAAAAAGTGGTATCAAATCCTGAATCTACCAATTTCCCTGTTTAGATGGACCGGCACTACATGTGCTGTGACAACTGCAAGTTCTGATACTGTTTTCTGAAATAAGGCTCTTTAGAGACATGTGCTGAAAAATCAGTAGTCATAGAAATTAGGCTAATTAGACTAGATTAAAATTACACTCCTAGAATTATTGCTGAGCCAAAGTCTGATGCAAATTTCTATTTCTGTTTTTTTCTATGCCCTCTCTCAGCATCATGCCAATTTTCACATCTGTTCATGTTAAGACAGCAAGACTATTAACACATCCTTCCCTTATTCTGAAAATAACCCGTGTCTCAAGACACAGCCTAATCCACAGCAGAACCAGGGCAAACCAGAATGAGGAACCCCACACAATGTCAAAAGTTCAGATGAGCAAAACGAGCCAAATAAGCATAGCCCATGACATGTCCCATATTAGTTATTCTCATGTTTCATACCGGTTTGGAATAGTACATAAAACAGCTTGCAGGGATGATACTGGGACTTGCTCATCTAACCAGTGAGCTACAAACAGATGTTGTGCATGATATAGGAATGACTGCCATTGACACATCTCACATGCCAGACAGGGGGGAAAAGTGACTCAATGTGACAAGAAGAGGAAATTATGTGTGACATGTCCTTCATTTCAATGACTAACATGTCACTTATGGCCCAACTTTTCATCTGAAACATCAAATGCTATTTGACAGGAAATACATGTGATTTCTGGGGTGGTGAAAGTCTGCTTATATATACATCCAAGCATCACAGGAGGCACAATGACTGTGCAGCAGGAAGATGGGATTTCTTCACTTTAATATATTCTTGGAATGCCTTATCAGGATTTTAGGTGATTTTTTTGGTTTATTACACTATGATGGACTAAAGTTTCTTACAAATACTGTCCATAAGCACCAACAATTATATTCCA
This sequence comes from Megaceryle torquata, assembly GCA_024611175.1. Classification (NCBI taxonomy): domain Eukaryota; kingdom Metazoa; phylum Chordata; class Aves; order Coraciiformes; family Cerylidae; genus Megaceryle; species Megaceryle torquata. The sequence continues at coordinate 10,164 of JANIJG010014893.1, forward strand.
GAGGGGTAACTGCCAATGTTTAATTCTTCCTTACAAATCATTGGTTTCCTTCCAACAGCACTGTTTCTAACCGACTGCACTGAAAACATTGTTCTACATTGATGTGCATATAAGAAATACAGAGAAACTGTGTGAGAAGTGAGGAGAAACAGTGAATTGTGCAGGTAGATGGCTGGGACAACACAAAAGTTGGAAGTCTCCCCTGGTCCTTTGGTCAGATGCTTCTGAACAATGGTGCTTGCTTGTATATCTGGCTACATAGAGACAGCTCTCTTTTCCAAACTCAAGACTCCAAATCTGAGCAGGAATTGGCATTTTACAGTAATGACAAAATCACAGTGCTCTGAGACAGCTGGAAGTATTGCATTAGCTCCTTTCACAATACAATTTCTCCAGGTAAACGTACTCTGGTTGCCATGGGCAAAGTTATAATGATGTGAATGAGAATAATTCCCTGTGTAATCCTGCATAGGTATAGATGGGCCCATCCTTTCACTTCTAACTTGTGAGTCTATAAGATTGTTTGATAAGATGTGTACACCACTGTGAAACAGGCTGACAACCAGCGAGCAAGATAAGGCGCTCAGTGCACCGGAATGTAGTAGCACTGTGTACCTCTCCTTGTAGACAGCATTGAGCTTAGATGTTTTGAGAGAGATTCACCTGTGAACACTTCCAAGTGAAAACAAATACTATTTTCTTTAAATTGTAGGCAATGTTCTAACCTCATACAAAGAACTGGATCCTAGTGACCTTGCTTATGTGATAGATTTCTTCATTCTGTTAAGATCACTACAGACAGTACAGAAAGAGGAATTGCCCCAAAACCTCTACCCAGAACAGCCCTGGATTTGAAATACAGACATCCATCTGGAAAAGTACTTGATCATGTGCTGAAGTGAATGTGCCCACTGGTGGGCTCAGTAATATTCTGCAGCTTACACAAAGCTTTGTGGGCTTTGCTAGACTTCATGTGCATTTAAAAAAAAAAAAAAAAAAAAAAAGCTCTTTAAAAGGTGCACTTCCTCCTATCTTCTCAAATTAGAGGTTATGAGACAACAGAATGATTTCAGTTGGTAAGGATGAACATCTTGGCCGAGAGTAAGTTGCAAAATACCCACCCACCTCCTGTTGCTCATTTATGGATATAAAAGGCCTATAATAAACAGAGAAATCTGGGGAAGGAAGTCTCATGGCAGTGTATCACCTCAAATGGTTTGTACTCAATAATTAACATTTTTCCTTGATGCTTTGAATTATCAGATATTCCCAAAGCATATGCAGTAGAGAGCAAAGCAGATTTACAATGCTAACAGGAATGTTATTAGTGCCAACATTTGCAGTATGCATGTAGGCAGAAAGCCAATGGGTACCAAAAACTGGGTGAGGTTTTTTGTTGCATTAGTCATGCTCCATTGTTCATCAAGGTTTTATTTCTGGTATTCAGGTTTGCAAGTCCTGGTCCAGCTGCCAGGATTCAGAGTGTCAGTTCAGATACCAAAAAGTGATGGATATTGACTGCAGCAAACTTAAGAATTGACTATGAAGAGACCTTGTAACTCTGCTAATGTGTTCAGAGACTGCACTAACTCCTGAAGTTCTGCTCTTCCATGAGCCCCAGCTGTTGCACCTCTCCATGGACAAGTGTTCCCCAAGCTCCACAGCTGTTCTAACCACGTTCTTCTTGTGAGTTCCATCTGAGAGAAGATATATGGCTCCAGAACAAACAACCTTATTGTGTGAGCCAACCCTAGTGTTGGCTGCTAGGTTCTCTGCTGATGATGATTCCCAAAGCAGACAGCTTTTGTGGCCACTAGCTAAAAATAGCAGGGAAACTGCTATATATAACATAATTTCAGGCAGAAAGTGCAAGACCCAGAAACTGTGTATCATTTTCAAATCACCAGATGTCAATGTTTCACAAGAAATTCTTTGAAGGTTTTCTGATTCCTTGGGTACTGAAAACATCAACATTGCAATCTGATATAAAATCTAATCTCAAATAATGTAAATGCCCAGTGAGTCAGAAATCAAGCCTATCAGACAGCTCTTCAGTTTTAACTTGATCAATGCCAGTTACAGAATTTGGACTTGTGAATAGGCACATTATTGCCTCCATCTCACTCAGAAATAAAGACATCATGACCATGCAGACAGGTCATTAAGTCAGACAACTCTCCTTTGCTTTCTGTCTGTTATTTATTTACAAAATAAATAAATATTTTATATAATGAGAGGTGGTGTCCTATGGACATACACTTTATCATACACTTGATTGCAGCTTCTTAGACCAACAAAAATATTTGTTTCAAAACATTTTTATGCAGTGGAGCATTAACAGCTGTTTATGTTTATTCTCTGGTGTCTGATAAAAAACATGCTTCAGACTTCTCTTTGTTTGGCCAGTTCCGTGACCCATCTTCTCTCTTTGGTCCTCTATGCTGACAAAACTTGTGGCAATATGATTATATGGACCTGTAGTCCCTCTGCCAAATTTAGCAGGAATATGCTCATGGGTTTAAAAAAATTACTGGGATGTACAGAAAACAAAAACAGATACACAGATGGCTCAATCACTTGTCTTATTTCCTCCTGAAGATAAGCTTTAGAACTGGTGATATACCAGATTAATGTCAATCAATATGCCAAGGGAATGGGTCTAAGTGCTTGAAGCATGATAATGTGTTCCTCTAAAATCTTACAAGTGGAGTCGATGTTCCAGGACACTTTCCCAAATAGCAAAGTAGTTTGTGAAATATGTTAAGAACATGTGCCCCTTGAAATTCAACTGTAGCTTTTAAAATGAGATAGTCTGGAAAAATGAAGGGCAAATACAGTAAGAAGTACAGAACAGGCACCATTTGCCAACTGGAAATAGCACAAAGGGAGCATCAGTCTATTCAAGTCTGCCTGGGTCACTGCTTCCTGCAGTGAAGTACAACAGCTATTTACATCTGTCACCATTTATAGAACATATTAAACTACAAAATAGTCTTGAGGTAATGTATAATGATTTCCCTCCCCTGTTAAAATTGCCTTTGCACAGCTGTCACATAGTTATTAAAACATCCTACAAGCAACAGATTAGAAATTACCTATTCACAGAAATAGTTCTTCAAGTTGGGAAATTATTTTATTTATCTGAATTAACCATAAAATGTTAACAAAAACCTCTCAGCAGTGTAACAGTGCACTGGTTTTGGCTGGCAAAGAGTTAATTTTCTTCATAGCAGCTTATAGGGTGCCAAGTTTTGTATTTGTGACCAAAGCAGTGTTGGTAACACACCAGGGGTTTGGCTATTGCTGAACAGCATAAAGACCTTTTCTGTTGCTCACACTGCCCTGCCAGCAAGTAAACTGGGGGTGTGCAAGAAGCTGGGAGGGAACACAGCTGGGACAGCTGACCCTAACTGACCAAAAGGATATTCCATACCACATTATGTTGTGCACAGCAATAAAAGCTGGGGGGAGGAGGGGGAACATTTGGAGTTACAGTGTCTGTCTTTCCAAATTACATGTGATGGAGCCCCGCTGTCCTGGGGATAGCTAAGCACCTGCCTGACAGTGAGAAGTGGTGAAGGAATTCCTTGTTTTGCTTTGCTTGTGCATGTGCCTTCTACTTTACCTATTAAACTGTCTTTATCTTCACCCACAAGTTTTCTCAGTTTTGCCCTTCCGATTCTCTCCCCCATCCCAGTGAGGGGGAGTGAGCGAGTGGCTGCTTGGGGCCGAGCAGCCTCTTGTGTGGGGAAACTCACAACTAGCAAGTTTTAGTCCATTCATGTTGCTGAACTGACTCAACATCATGTTTGCAGCTGTCTTAGAACCAATTGTTTGATTATATTGAATAAATACATGAAAAAGCAGGAATATGTAATCAAGGTGTGTCATGAAGTAGTCCTTGAAAGAAGCTGGACTGTTCAACCTAATGCCTGCTATATGTTAAGTCAGATCCATGGAAGATTCATAAAGCATGCCTCATAATGCCTTCAGTAACCGGTGGCTGATGCTTATACTAATGAAATATCCCACAATGTTAATAAATGTACCCAGTTAATTAAATACACAGACATGTCTTCAAGACAGAGGGGTGAAAAGGTTGCTCTGCCTGCATTTGATTGCCCAGCAGTAAGTATTGCTTGTTAGGGAATGAGGTGCAGTATAGTATATTAAGAAAGCAATATATATGCTCTGGTGAAAAAGATCAGAGACAGACTTGATGGAAATTGCTTAAAACAAACAGGGGCTCATGTCACACTGGGTTCCCAAATCCTACTGAATGTTCTAGACATCAACCAAAAGCATGGACATGAGTTGTCCTTTGAATTTCTTTTTTCTTTTTTTTAGTATGATCTTGTTTAGTAAGTCTACATTGGACATGACTGGCCATTTAGGCCATCGAAGTGGAAGAGTGTGTCAAGGCTTAGAGCTGGGCCATCCACTAGATGAGTGACAGACACTCCCTATTAACTGTTCTCCCTTCCCAAAGGGACGAGAAAGGGAATACGGGAGAGACACGGATTAGAAAATTAAGACAAATTTAATGAAAATTGTAACAATTAAATCAAATATATACAAATATATACAAGACCAATATCAAACCAACCCTTGTGATGGCAATTACATCACCTCACCACTGATGTTCCAGTACCTTCATCATCTTCGTAGACTCTGTTGGACTCTCTCTAGTATTTCCCTGTCCCTCTTGAACTGGGGAGACCAGAACTGGACACAATACTCCAGATGTGGTCTCACTAGTGCAGAGTAGAGGGGAAGAAGAACCTCCCTTGACCTGCTGGCTACACTCTTCTTTATGCACACCACAATACCTTTGGCCTTCCTGGCCACAAGGGCACATTGCTGTTCCGTGGATAACTTATTGCCCACCAGGACGCCAAGGTCCCTCTCCATGGAGCTGCTTTACAGTGGGTCTATCACTAAACCTGTACTGGTACATGGAGGTGTTCATCCCCAGGTATAGACCTCTACACTTATCCTTGTTGAACTTCGTTAGGTTCCCTTAGCCCAGCTCTCCAGTCTGTCCAGATCTCACTGGATGGCAGCACAGCCTTGCGGTGTATCAGCCACTCCCCCCAGTTTTGTATCATCAGCAAACTTACTGAGGGTGCACTCTATCTCTTCATCCAGGTCATTGATGAAGATGTTGAGTAAGACTGGACCCAGAACTGACCCCTGGGGAACACCCCTAGTTACAGGTCACCATCTGGACTCTGCACCACTGATCACAACCCTCTGAGCTCTATTGTTCAGACAGTTGTTATAGTAGTTTCAAGCTTATCTTTGGGAAGAAGTCTCCTTTACAATTTCTGTCTTCTCTTTTTATTTGTACTTGCCAAAATGCGTTTGATATTGTTACCAAGACTTTACAGTGTTCCCTAAGAGCAAAAGCTAATACAGCCATAGTAATTTTATGCTCTGTGAATGGCCAATTGTTCACTCTAGAGATTTTTTTAACCCTCACTAATAACAGCCAAAAGCATTTAAAATAAGGAAAAAAAAAAGCACTTGAAAGCTTGTCATTTTCTGCCAAATACTTTACACAGAAAAATAGATTTTGTTAATACCAGTTCTCCCAAGTGTCTCAATTACCTGAAAATACTGCTTAGTTTAAATGCTACAAGCGAATGTTAGAAAAAAAGAAAAAACAGTGAAAGCTGCCAAATCTAAAATTGAGAAATCTTATTATGACTTATGGATAGCTCAGCCAGTCCCTAATGATTGAGCCTAGGGAAGGAACATCTGGACACCATAAACACTTGTGCTGCACTTGTTCATGGTGGTTACTTGTTCCCATATTGATCACAGCCCTGAAAGCACTCGCTGCAAGGGGACTGTTCCGCTAAGTGATGTTGGGAATGTATGTAAGGGTTTGTGTAAATGAACAAAAGCTGGTGCTCAACAAGTACTTAAATTTAGCAAGCTGGATACTGGAAAAAGGGTGATTCTCATCTCATGTGATCATCTGTGAGGACTACCTGCCAAGTTAGACCTGGCTCCTCTGGCACTATTTTTTGGAAAGGTTCAGATTAAGGGTCAGACTCTATCTTCCCAATCAAGCTGTAACAAAGCCATCACTGACCCCTGTGATGACTGCACACACTACCACAATGAATCACTACCTCCTTGCAGAATCCTTAACAGCTACTCACAGCAGCAAGGACAATGTTTGCCAAAGGTCAACATGTTAAGCCCTTGCATGTGTTTACTTTGATTTTATTTCACATATGAGGTCTGAGACATAGGGTCAGTAATCAGAGATAAGCCCAACCTCCAGCATGGGGCAGTACTCTAGCCACAGGCACAATTCTGTAATAGAAGTCAGCCCGATACTGTAAATGTAATGAAAGCTGAGTATGACTCCCATGGGGAGTTCTTGTGGAGGCAACAAGAATAACTTGCAACAGCCAAATCTTGCATACTTTTTGACTTGTGTAATTACATTTAATTAATAAAGCAAGTGGGATTAGTGCCTTTGTATTACAAGACAGACCTTGTATTTCATTGACATATGCCTGTAACAGTAGCTACAACTCATCTGCCAGTTATTAGACATTCTTGTGAATCTCTCATAACAGAATTGGCATACCTCAGAGAAGGATGAAGCTAATGATCATCAAAGGATGCACTAATGAGAAACAAAAACTACTGCTTTTCAACCAAGGAGATATTTTCATTATTCATTTTAAATATTACAGATCGAATCAGTTTATTTCTGGATAAAAACTCAATCTAACCCACAGTCTAAGCAGTGTGTTTTTCTCAGACTGATAAAAAAGAAGTGGAGTTCTGAAGCCTTCTATGGGGAGGATTCAACAGCCTTTGAAGATCTAAAGTTTGCCACTCAGATACAGGTTGTTAATGTAAGCCTTCAGGCTATAGGATGAAACAGCCTGGCAAACTAATTTTCTGTGATTGTGTGATGGGCTTGTTTTAACTGCCCTTGTGCCCAGTTCTACAGAGTGGCACAAGATCAACCTGCTTTCCAGATCTGAAGATCAAGTGCCCATTCACTGGTTAGGGGGTGGGGTGTCAACTGTTAATACCCACAGTTTAATTTACTCTCTGCGATTCACAGCAGTTCTACATTTTCATTTCCTCAGATGAATTAATTTATCTTAATGTGCCTTATTAGCTTTCATTGCAGGGGGGTATTAGGGAGGTATGATAGCATGGGATAAAAAAGCTCACATTTTAGGCAAGTACAGTTTGTCCAACATCCTGAGATTTGCTTTTCCTTTCCTGGTTTTGACAAATTTATGTCAAATCTACTCTCTGGACAGCTCTTGCACAAAGATTGCTGTGCTAGTCACATACTAATACAGAACACGTAGTACCATGCAGTACTCTGTTTATGCTGTTATGGAATATAAAGTCAAAACATCTACATATGTTACATGTAAAACTGTCAATCACAGGCAGGTCTGCTGAGTATTTATAGAGGTTGATTTGGCTTTCTAAAGTTTTTTTTACATTTGTAATAACAAGGTTAATAACTTTCCTATGTATATTTAGTATAAGAAAAATGCTCTCCTAAGAAGAGGACCAACAAAACCTTGTGTGGGCTGCTTAAATCCTGTGTAAAACCTAGTTTCAGGAATTAAGATTTAGACGGAGGGGGTGGTATAATGAGCCTCTGCAGAAGGTGAGTGTAGCTGTATGGATATCTGTATGACACTGAGAGCTTTTGTTGCAACATCTGCAGGCATACTTGAGCATCATCTCACTTCCCTCAATGCATACCTATGAAAAGGAAGTCATGGAAATAGTGGCTTCAGTGTCAGCTAGATGAGTCAGATGGGCACAGGATACCTATTCTAGCAGCTACGTCACACAGTAAAGGTTGTGCTTCTGGGTCTTGGCTGCTTGGTTCTCACCAGACTAGCTGGACTGACATGCACATGGGAGCTGGAATCATCTCTTTGGTTTTGGTATAACTTGGTGACATGCTATGGCTGGTTTGAGATAAAACAGAATCAATTTTCTGTTCAGTAATTTTACTTCTCAGCCCAGTCTCTTCTAAGTAACTTCACTTTCTGAAGTTAACAGCAGTGTCTGCTTCCAGCAGTGATAAAATTCAGTGTTTAGTTATGACCAAGGATTAGGGTGGGCAGAAAGGCTCTCGCTTATATTTGATCCTATGGAGATCAAGGTCACTGCTAAACCTTGTGTACCACAATGGGGTGCCATAAGTGAAAGGGTCATAAGTAAAAAAGGCTGTACCTGCAAGGAGGAACGGAAAGGACAGGTCATCCATACTAGACCAACAAGGGATTCCATTCCATATGTGTCATATTCAGTATAAAGCTGAAGGATGAAAAGGGTCAAGCTCTCCTTTTCAGTGGCCAGTGTCTAAGGAGGACTCAGTCCAGTCTTCTGTCTTTGATCCATACATTCCTGATTCTAGCTCCTTTTACCTTATGAGTCCGGTCTGGGACTTCCCCAGTACCCACCCTGAAGTGTTGGTGGTGGCATGATCATCACCAAGGTAGTTGAATATTGATTTTGTATATATTACAGTATATAGTTCATTATTTTTCTTATTAATACTTTTATATTTTCTTTTTTATTGTTATTCTTTCATTAAAGGTGTTTTAAATTTTTTTCCAAACCATAAGTTTCTCTCTTTGATTTTCTTAACCTTCTGGGATGGTTAATAGAGGGGT
>JANIJG010014893.1:19049-48302 GCA_024611175.1 Megaceryle torquata
CTGTCACTCATCTAGTGGCCAGCCCATCTCCAAACCGTGACATAAGCCTTTGTCCTGGAGATGTAGAGACATATTCTATGGCTCTACCCAACCACAGGCAGGAGAATCAGCTCATTTTATATATACCGTAAAGGGCCAAGTCTTCTGCTTGTTCTACTTGTTCAGCTTGGATGTAAGAAAAAATGCAGAATGCTGGCATCTCACTTTCATGGAACTGAAGATCCTTATGCAGCTCAAGGCCCAGTGGTTTAACTTTTGCTCCAGAAGAAATACCCCTCGTATTCTTCTACACAGTATAGGGAAGAAACGAAGAACCAAGGTAACATACTATTTTATAGTGGCATATCATTATTCTTCAAGTTCTCAGCCTACACTGGTGAGCAATAACCTCCTATTTCATGCAGTTTTATTGCAGAGGAAGGAATAGTGGTGGTCATCATCCTCTCTTGCAACCTTCATGTCGAACATGAAGGTTATACAGAAAATTAGAACAGGTTAATTTTGTCTCCACCCTCTTTTTCACAAAACAATGTTGTGAATCATATGTCAGTTTATGATAGGGATCGCACATCAATTTATTAATTGAATTATAGGATAGGATTGCCCACAATAACAAGGGACTGGATTTGATAACTGAATAAGATTTTTCCACTCTTTGCTTACTTTCCTGCTCAGTGATTTAGCCCATGCACTGTCTGGTCTGAATTTCATGGGATTTCTCCACATACTCAGTTTACATGAGAAGCTGTATATACTGAATAAAAGGTTCATTAAACATCGGAACTTCCTGGCCTTTTCTTTGCCTTCACTCTTTCCCTTTGATAGCTGAATATACTGCTTTACTTACAAAAAAACCAAAGTGCCCTGGCAGGAGGGAGGCATAACACAAGCACGTGCCCTGAATACGGAGAGTCATGAGTGCAGCTCTGGCAGCGCATCTCATTCCCGACCCTCAGCACCTCTGCCACCAGCACGTCTGCAGGGCTCATCAGGGCAGACTTAGTACGCATAGCAAACACCCTGTACAATGGTGCAACTATGCAAAAATTATCTTCCAAGCAGGGAGCTCCTTCCGTGCTTAATTGGAATGTAAGGACGTGGGTCTTACAAAAGAAAATGCTAATAGTTTCTGCCATTCTGGTCTTTGCCTCTTCAGCCTCTTTTCCTGTCTCTTAAACCTGATGATACCTGTTTATACGTGTTCGGTGAACCCAGCAATCTCGAACGTTCTGGTCTAGAGTAATTTTTTTGGCTGAGGTGAGCAATGTGAACAAAACTTTGTATGTTGATCTAGGGGAATCTGGAGGTTGATTTTAAACTTGAAGCTAGGTTACAAGGATAAAATGACAATGCAAAATCTTGTATTCTATCTGTTTTAGCATGGAGCTCTCACGTATCCATAGAAGCATTTTGCTTAAGTGCTATCAAGTGAATAAATCCTGCATTATACACTATGAATTTACGACTATGCACACACATACAGCCACACACACTGTATTTCAACCAACAATAAAAGCCTCTTACTACTGAAAGAACTATCAAAGGTCACAAAGCCAAATGGGATAACAGTATTAATTAAAACTTTCTGTTTCTCCACTTCCCCAGCATCTCTTTCACAATGGGCTTAACAATGTAATATTTTCATGCAAGTTTTACTGTAAAAGAGCCAAAAACATTAAAACACATCTTAAAAAAACCCTTGGATGCTCATAATTTACTGTGATATCACAATAGTGATTTTTTTACACACAACTTTTAATCTACTGTATTTTAGCAAGCATTCTTTGATACCATTAAAGCACCTTTATAAATTTAATAGATTCACTGTTAATTATTTTGCTTCAACATTATAAATACTTTTTTTATAAAGACTGCTTCTTACTGGTCCTTTAATAATTTTAAAGCACAATGACAAATATAAAGCTGAACTTAATATCTCATGTCATCTCTTTGTACAATAGTGCATTTTCCTAACAGCATTAACACTGTTTGAGATGAATCTGCTCTGCCAGCATACCTGCAAGAGCTGAGCCAGTATAATTGCTCTGTTGTGTCAGAACATTTTACACTAATGTTGGGGAGTTGACTACCCATGTATTATGTTCCACCACAACTTTCTGGCACATCCCCTGGCTTTAAGTGGGGTAATAAGCTTTTAACACTAATACTGAGGGAATATAAGCTGAGTTTTTCAAAGCTTGTGTTCTGGGCTGTATCTACAAGCCGGGGTTCAGCATAGTACAATTTGCATTTCTCAGGAAGAAATGCAGGAGAAAGGATTCAGTCCCAGATAGCAGGAGACTTAGAGATGCAGCTTGAATCCAGCTAGTATTATCACCAGCAGAAACAGCACAAGTCCCAGCTGGTTTCATCCTGCTCAGCAGTCTTGCACTGGCTGGACCTGACATTTCCAGGAGACGGGAGCTTCCCATCCTCTTTCTTCTTTGCCTGCATGAATCTACCACCCCTAGGAAGCCAGCTGCATGAGAACTTCTGTGCAAATTAAATAGAATTGCTGCTGGATATTCCATAAAAATGGAATTCAGTGAAACTTCTACTGCTAGTTTCCTTTAATACGCTCATAAAATGTAGGCTTTTTAGTGAAATTACAGAAAGACATGTCTTTTTACCTACTCTCAACCGCTGTCAAATTCACTAGAGAATGGAGGATGCTTTCTGATTTGGTACACACACATGTGACTCTCTCAGTGTGGGTTACAGGTTATCATGTTAAGCAGTGACATGCCCATGCCCACTTAGTATACACCACATCTGGTTAGCGAGCAGAACATTTATCTGTTTTGTCTCCTTTTCAAGCCTCTGGCCAAAATCAAGGGAGATTGATTCCTTTTCATTGAAGAGAAGGTGTGAGCTTACTGACCAGTGAACAGAAATGGAAAAGGATTTAGAATTTAGAAAGGATTAGAATTTAGTGTGTTGTAGTAAGTGTCTGGAAAAAGTCACTCCAGTTTCAAGGTCCTTTGCTGACAAGTAATCCTTGAAATAAAATATCAAGCACTGAAACCATTTTCTTCATTTTCCTAATGAATTCAAAAGTAAAACTACTGAGGTTAGTAATGGGATTAGGTTCCAATTGATCTGAAAGAAAAATCAAACTATTGGGATTTCTTTTGACATACTGACAAATCTTCTAGAGTTTCACCTAGAACTCAATAGCACTAGAGCATTATTCCTGTCTCACGCAGGAAATGGGTTCAATATGATTGTGTGAGTTGTATATGCTGCAATCACTCACCAATTCTGCTTCACAACGGTGATCTCTAATGCCAAATTTGAAGACATCACTTCCCCAGAATACCTTTTTTGCATCTCTTGGTTCTAGAATGGCCTGGCTTCAGCTCTGTATCTATTTTTTTCCTTGGAACACCTGATTAATGTCTGTTAAGGACCAAAATTTATTCAATCTTCTCTCAGATAAAAATCTTGCTGACCTCTGGGAGACAGTCATTGCCATCAGGTGGGCAGCACTGCTCCCTTTTTGTGAAATTGTATCTTCTGTACCGGTTTTGGTACAAAATCCCATCCCAAAGTGCAAGTTGAGGGCATAACTGGAGCAGTAGCTTGGGGATAAAAAGGACACCCAAAGTCATCTGAATCATAGAATTGTTAAGGTTGGAAAAGACCTCCAAGATCATCAAGTCCAACCTTTTACCCAACACTTCCATAACCACTAGACCATGTCCCAGAGCACTTCACCTACACATTTTTTGAACACCTCCAGGGATGGTGACTCCACCCTGGGCAGCTGGTTCCAATGCTTAACTACTCTTTCAGTAAAGAAATTCTTCCTAATATCTAATCTGAACTTCCCCTGTCACAACTTGTGGCCATTTCCTCTTGTCCTGTTATTCGTTACTAGGGAGAAGAGGCCAACACCAGCCTCGCTACAACCTCCTTTCAGGTAGCTATAGAGGTCAATAAAGTCTCCTCTCAGCTTCCTCTTCTTCAGGCTAAACAATCCCAGCTCCCCCAGCCTCTCCTCATAAGACATGCTCTCCAGTCCCCTCACCAACTTTGTTGCCCTCCTCTGGACCCTCTCCAAAACCTCACTGTCCTTCTTGTACTGTGGTGACCAAAACTGGACACAGTACTCAAGGTGCAATCTCACGAGTGCCAAGTACAGGGGCATGATCACTTCCTTCTTCCTGCTGACCACACGATTTCTGATACAGGCCAGGATGCCATTGGCCTTCATGGCCACTTGGGCACACTGCTGGCTTATGTTGAGCTGGCTGTCAACCAACACCCCCAGATCCTTTTCCACCAGGCAGTTTTACAACCATTCATCCCCAAGCCTATAGCATTGCCTGGGGTTGTTGTGACAGAAGTGCAGGACCCAGCTTTTGGTCTTATTAAGCCTCATACAGTTGACCTCAGCCCATTGATCCAACCTGTCCAGATCTCTCTGCAGAGCCTTCCTATCCTCAAACAGACTAACACTCTCGCTTAATTTCATGTTGTCTGCAAACTTACTGAGGGTACACACATTCCCCTCATCCAAATCATTGATAAAGATGTTAAACAGGACTGGTCCCAGCACTGAGCCCTGGGGAATACCACTTGTGACTGGACACCAACTGGATTTAACACCATTTACCACAACTCTCTGGGCTTGGCCATCCAGACAGTTTTTAACCCAGTGAAGAGTCCACCAGTCCAAGCCATGAGCTGCCAGCTTCTCCAGCAGAATGCTGTGGGGGACTATATCAAATGCTTTACTAAAGTCCAGGTATCCACAACATCCACAGCTTTTCCCCCATGTACTAGGTGGGTCACCTGGTCATAAAAGGAGATCAGATTAGTCAAACAGGACCTGCCCTTCATGAACCCACGCTGGCTGGGCCTGATCCTCTGGTTGCTCAGCACTTCTCATGTGAGGACACCCAAGATGATCCCTTCCATAATATTCCATGGTACCGAGGTCAGGCTGACAGGCTTGAAGTTCCCCAGATCCTCCTTCCTGCCCTTCTTGTAGATGGGCATCACATTGGCAAGCCTCCAGTTGTCCGGGACCTCCACTGTTAACCAGGACTGGTGATAAATGATGGAGAAGAGTGGCTTGGCAAGTGCCTCCACCGGCTCCTTCAGTACTCTTGGATACTGTCTGAGGTGGTAAACTAATTGTAAGAAAAGAAAATACATTAGTTTATCTGTGACTGGTATAGCTGCCCTTTCCTGTCCTGCAGCAAGTTGGCATTGCCATCCAGGCCTATGACAGCTCTCGCCTGGATTATTTTTCTTTATTTGTGCCAGAGTAAGAAGCTTAGTCATATCAGCTTTGATGTGGATGAGAGATGGCAGACAGACAGTTATGAGGTAGGACAAGCCAAGGGGAGCCTATTATGTCAGTACTCTGCCATTTCCTCTGATTACTTACAGTCTGCTCTACAACAGGGTTTTGATGCTGTTCTTAACAGGGTAAATGTGGGGGACATTTAAAAATCATTTCCTTACAAAAAATCCCAAGAAAAGATGTGAGCATCCTGAAGCCCTGAAAGCTGTCCCAAGTCTAGCAAAAGTGCAGCCTTCCCAAGTTCTGAGACAGCTTCTCTCCTAAACAAGGAGGGCCTAAAATAGGAGGTTGTGTTGATTTGGGAAAGCCTGATTGTTTTTTTCATCTGAAAACAAATTACTTTTGTCACTTTTTTTTTTTTTTTTTTTTTTCCCCCAGTTATTTAAAACACTTCCTTGTATCTTTGGAGGTTTTTATCAAGGCACTAGAAAACAAATTTTCCTGTGGCTTCAGCAGTCAAAACACAGAAATTTTATTCCGGAAGATAAGGGAAGATTGCTGTGTTTGTTTGTCAGCCTCTTACCAGGTTGGGGTTTTTTTCTAAAACTTTTTACCCTATTAAAACATATTTTCTGTTCATTTTTCGATGATAAAATATTCATACACGTCATTCAATGATAAATTTCACAGTATCTCCTACCATCTGCCTCACTGAAAAAGATTTTTCCCCTATGAAGACTAAATATATAAACACAGAAATGCAGATTTCACATCAGCAAGTTCTTCTCCAGAGATTAGGAACTATTTGCATGAACAGGGACTGTTAGCTTGATTGTATCTTAATAATGAACAGTCCCTAAATTGCTGGTTAAATAAAGTCAGACAAGATACAGATGGACTGATTTTTATTTATATATTGTATATAATTAAGATCATACAAAACCTGAAGGAGCTATAAGAATACAAATCTATGTAAATAAAGAAATCAGATCTATGCAAATAACTGACTTGAGGCATGACGAAAGGAGTTTCTTGTTAAGTTAAATGAACCACTTGACCTGACAGATCTTGTTTTGGAGGGTTTTAACACTTCCTTAAACCTTCATTTATGAATTCACTTTTTAAAGCAAAATACAAACCACAAACATTTACTGATTGGCCAATATTTTAATCCAAAACTATTTCAAGTTGATCTGAATTCTAATTTCCCTTTTCTTCCTCCTTAAATACCAGTTATTTGCTCTGGCAACTAACTCATTTACCGGAAACTTGCTGCAGGAATGAGAGCTGAAATATTGTAGGTTCAGTGCCTCTCACTTTAACCAAAAAGACCGAGGACTTGCACTGTAATATGCGTATGAACCAGGAGTCAGTGAAGAAAGAGGAGGGCAGGGAAGATGTGATTTAAGTCCCAAACAGAAGTCTAGCTGATGTGGAAACACAATATTTGGACAAAGGTAAGTGTTGTCTTACCTGACCCTCAGTCACAATTGCAGAACAGCCTTGTAATATTTTCCAGAGTCTAAAACCTGACCAAGTGCATTTGATGTACGCTGAGCAAAAGAGAATAATTTCAAAAGTGACCCATCATGCTACAGAGCTCACCTGGGTCTCAAGAATCTTCTGAATCTGCTCAGTGCCCAAGAGCAAGTATGAGACTTATTTAGTCAGTTAAATGAAAATTTGGACTTTAGGTCTCAATCTAGCAACAGTTCTACAATTGCTGAACTCTATTCCTGTGTCTAAAAGTCTTGATCAGTTTGGGATTCCTTAAGGTTGTAAAGTCAAGGATGCGTTTGCAGAACTGAAGCTGAACAATGCACAAGCTGCACTGGCAGGAGAGGAAGAAATGAAGCCTGATCTTTTCACCTGTGAAAATAACTCAGAAATCATGTATGCTTGATAGAATATGTGGTACTTAAAATGCAACTGCTATACTGAACTTTGTTTCTCTGGAGGAAAATAACTTCTCAGCCTGAGAGATTTGCCATATAAATAGCTGCTACTTACAGAGTATCTCCTAATTTTCCACCTTGTCCTTTTGCTGAAGTGGTGACAGAGGCAGACATCTCAAATCACTTGATCTGAGAGTATTCCAACTTTGGTATGTCCACGTATAGCAGGGATATGAGATAGTCACTATGGGGACAGTAAATAAAAAGTATTAGTCCATCTTTTAGAAAGCCCTGAGGAAAGTTAGTCTGTGAAAGCCTGTTGGCTATTTCTCATTTAACAGTTGATTACATGCATTTGGAAACTTAAAGGTCCGCTGCCATAATAGGCTATATGAAGTTGTTGGTTTTCAATAACCTTAAAAGAAGAACTCCTGGTGCAATTATTTGGCTTGAGATGGTCTGGCAGCAAGCAGTAATTGCTAATCAGGACAGCTCATTCCCAGCACTGCACTTCTGCTGTTCTGATGTCTGACTTTGCACTGTGATACTTCTCACCAGGGTTGTGGAAGCATAGTGTCTTCCCCTTGGGGAAACTCAAACTGGGAAATGTATGTATCTTAGTAATATTAACAATCTGTTCCTCACAAGCGTGAAGAAAGAGTGAAACACTGAACAGCTCATCCTAGCTGCCACAGACACCACCTCCCCCAGCAAACTTCTCCACAAGCAAAGGAGGGGTTGCTTAAGAGCATGTAGAGCAGCTGAAAGAAGTTGTGTGGTTTCTGTTAATGAAACCTGTCTCTGGAGAGAAGCAATGGTTGGAACACTAAAGTGCAAAATATTTTTTATTCTATGCAGGTACTCCACAAAATAAGCATGATAGTATTTTTCAGTGAAAGAAGAGATAGCGGATTAAGAAAAAGAAGACAAGGAATGAAAAAAGTAAATAACAAAGTTCCAGTGTTGACATTTTCCAGACAAAGATAAGCATCAAAGGATTTTCAGTTATATGGATTTTCTATGGGTTGTTTTAAAAATGCTAAATGCAGAGTCTTTTGTGTTTATACCAGTGTTTGGAAGAAGCACAAGGTATTGTTTCATTGTGATATGAATCATCATCAGAAAACAACTGAATCTGAGAGGCTTGTAAACATTGCTGTTTGAGATAAAAAGCACTGATACATTTTCCCTAGACTTTATCAACTTTACTGAAGAAGTGATGAGCTTGCAGTGGAGCAAAGGGAGATTTTTCATTTCTAGGAAAAAAGAAAATCTTTAATTTATAGCACTGTTTCTCAAAAATGTTGCAAATTTTTCCTAAAGTCCATGTGCTTCCATGGGAATTATTCCGTTCTTCCATGGTCCTACGTGTGACTGATAATCATTATGTTCACCCTTCTGCTTTTTTGAGACACCAGAAATCACTGATCTAGACTTAATAACACATTCATTCTATTTTCAGGCTATCTTTTTCCTACTTCCACAATCACCCTCTTTGAATTCTGCTATGCCACAATGCTTTTTACTTTGGCAAGAGGATCACTGAAGTCCAAAATGAAAATTCAGAGCATTGGGTGATAGGGATTTCCCTATCTTTCATTCTTGCTCTAACAATCTTGTTTCCTGCACTACATAATTGCTTCTCCTTGGTGTTCTGCACCAAGCAAAGTTCACATAGAACTAATTTAAAAGTACTTGGGGGATGATCCCTGAACTGAGCTTCCATTGCACCACTGAATCATGCACTACATTCATTTATACAAGCTGAATTACCTCCATTTGAGACTGGGGGAGGGAATAGCAAACAAGCCATGTATCTCATCCTTGCTAGAAGCCTGAATCTAGATGGCTCCATTTATGAGGGCTAATTTTTTTGAATGTGTCTTGTGCTGGCAATTTCACATAAAAAAGAAGAGGAGGGATTATATGATCATCCTTAGCTCTTCTCAAAGCAAAATGCCTGTATGAAAGGTTTTTGTAGAGATGTTGCCATCTGTAGTTAAGCAAATGCAGGTATCTAGGGTTCCAGGTAATGTGAAGTGGCGAAGTGCTGTAGTAGACTGTGAAACTGAATTTTAAGGTAGAAACTAATAGTTGCTGTTGTAACAATTTCTAATGCACAAAGTTATAGTCCAAAACACCATGAACTTGAAACCATAAAGGAAATGTCACACTAGAAACTGTGTCCAGCAGAATTATTTGGAGAATATAAGGCTGAGGATTTGGGGTAAAATGAGATATATAGCATGATGCCTTCAAGCAGACCCAGACTCAATTGAAGATAAAGCATGGAAAAAGCAAACTGATTCTTAAGAGCCATGAGTTTGTCATGCAGGAAACATGCATTTTATTGCTTTTGTAAGCTGTTTGCCATTCCAATCATGTTTCTGTTTATAATACCTTTTCAATAATTCTGCTGTTATGTAGTAAAAGTAACATTTGAAAGAAAAAGGAAAAAAATAGCTGGTCTTGCAGGACATTTAATTCCTGAAGCACTTAACAAAGCAAGAAAATTATTTTGCCCCATTACAGTGCATTGTAGAGAGTTACAACAGGCACTCAAAATCCAGGAAGTTTAAAGCCTAGATATGAATTTGAGAGGGTACAGGTATTACCTCCCTAAACAAAATCTGCTTTTCAGCCTAAATGTTGAATCTTGACTGCTCAATTTGCCTCTGATTTGTAGGGAGAAGAGCAAACCTAATTTGTATTGTGCTGGCTACCTGGGCTCCTGTTTACAGATCAGACCTGCACATAGCAGGAATAGTTGGAAGGCTCTTAGCAGTTGCTGTATTCATTTTGCAGCCACTTCTCAGTTCACAGGTAAGACACTATAGACACTAAGACTTGCTCTTCAATACCCCAAACTAGATCCAGTTTCCATGGCTCCTGGTGCTATGACCTGCACCAGCCCACTGCAGTATAAAGGCTAACGGCAGCCCAGAGCCTTAGTGTCATCAGACAGAAGGTACAGGATAACCCAAGCCCCTGGACAGATCACAAAGATCTTTTTCCATCATGGACCTACTAGATGTTTGTTCCACATGTATATCAACTGCTTCGAGTCCTAGTCCTAACCAAGGCTCTTCCATATGACTCTTTGTCCGGTGACACTCTTGTTTAGTCTAGTTCTTATTTTCCGCGTTGCTTGATTAAGGCTTGTTATGATAGTCTACCTTTCCCCATAGCTTCTCTTAGTTTCTTAACAGCTTTCAAAAAGGTTTATCAAAATGTCATCTGATTGCCAGCCTTTAAGCCTCAACTGGGCCAAGGTGGGTAGCCATAGCGGTGGGTTGGATTACCCTTTCTCTGAGAGAAAGGTCTTTCCAAACTCCAAGTGGGCTACTTTATGATTATTTTATTTCCACCTTGCTGTGATCAGTTTGTTTTTCCTTGTAGCCTTACTCACTGGACACACAGTCATTGTATCTGTCTCTGCTGAGAAAACTGACTCCGTATTTACAGTGTGAATGTCTGTTTTCACTGAAAATGAAGAGAAACTACATAAAATTTCTCCAAAATATTTTGGTGGTTATGAAAGTAACAAGACTGTTCAGTATGTGCTGATAGCTACACATTATACATTAGAAATGAAAAAAGCACAGAACTAACACAGTCCATGGACCAGCCTGGTCTGTAGTGAGTATCCTACAACCAATCTCAGAGAAAAGACAGTTTGAAAGGTTAAGGATTGGTTGCACAACCTGGGTTAAATTCTGCTTGTTGCCTCATAATTGCTCTTTGACCCAACTCCACATCTACGGATGCTCTATAGCTTATCTAAGTTGAGAATTTAGATTCACAACTCAACAGTATCAGGTAGATTCAGATTAATTTAGATCTTTCTTGACAAACAGTAAATATATTGAAATTAAGCAACATGACTGCAGGTTTGCCTGGTTTCAGTTTGCCCTGAGCAGCACCATCTGACCTTACAACTGACCCTGCTCTCAGCAAGAGGTTGGACTAGATCACTTCTAAAGATCCCTTCCAACCCACAATACCTTGCGATCCCAAGATACTGGGTTTTGAGGGGTGAAAATTATTTATGAATTCTGATTAAACTCAGTAAATAATTCTTGCTGGAAGCATTTACCAGTTTATGTTAATATCACCTTTTCAAAACTGTTGGTTTGAAAAACTTGAATTGCTTCACTTATATTTTCTAAATGAAAGTTTTCATTACAAAACAGGTTTTCATTTATAACTGAACCTAAATTAGAGAAAGATATTAGAGGAAGAATCTGGAAGAAGGCCTGAAGGGCACTGGGCAGAACCAAATATATATATAATGAATTCCCAAAAATATTTGCATTTTTAGACTAATTTTGTCACATTCTTCCTTTTACTTAGTTTGAATTCTTTAACTACATATGTAATAAATTTTAACTGCCAGCAAGGCAGACTTATTGCAAAGTCATAATAGTGAACTATAAACAAAGGCTTTTGCCACTATTACAGTTCCTGTAGCTTTGCTACCAACTTGCTCAGGGTTGCTTCCAGACCCCTATCCTTGTCCTTTAGCCTGGCTGTGCCATGGGAAGCTATTAGCTGTGTCCCCTGGGGAATAAGTACTACCCTGTAGAGGGTCACTGGACTCTCCCTACCTAAGATGAGTTTGCAAACTGTTGCACAAAGAGCCTCAGCAGGTTGATAATGAAAGCCTTGTCTCTGTTACACAAAGAGAGGAGTTTACAGGCAGGGGTGAAATTTAAAAAAAACCCTGGTGTTTCATCCAAATTAGATTCCCGAGTGTGTTTTAAGACATTTTGGGTTTGCTTTTATGTGTGTAGACCTCCACAGTAGGTGCTGAGAAAGGTAAAGTACCATATGAACCTGACTTGGTGGTGAAAAAGGGAACGAGGGAGAGAGACTTAGAGATTAGAAAAGGAAACTGGAACAGCTTTAAGGAAAATAAAAATAATAATAAGATGGAATATATACAAATGTATACAAATACGTACAAAACCAGTATCAAACCCAGCCCCCACCCCAATGGCAATTACATCACTGTCACTACTGATGCTGTGGAGCAGGCACTGGGGAAGTCCCAGACTGGGCCCAGCTGCAGATTGGAAACATGTTCAGGAGCTGGATTCCGGTACCGGATTCAGGAACACACAGATTGGCATCAAAAGCAGAACAGACGGAGGCCTCCCTGGATGCCAGACTTTGAATAACAGAGGAGAAGCAGGAAGAGAGCTTGACCCTCGTGATCCCTTAGCTTTATACTGAGTATGACATCTATGGGCTGGAATCCCTCGTTGGTCAGTTTGGAGTCACAAGTCCCAGACGGTCCTCCCTGCAGGTGCCACCTTTTACCCTCTGCACCCCTCAGTGTGGTTGGCACACAAGATCCAGCTGTGACCCTGGTCTGCACACCAACCCTTGGTAGTAACTCTAAACATGGGGTGTTATCACTGCTGGAAGCAGACACTGCCTGGGAAAACAGGCTGCTGACTTCAGACAGTGCAGCCAGTTAGAACTGATCTGAAAAGTAAAATCACTGAACAGAATTTTTTATGTTCTCATTCACACCAGGACAATTTCACATGTGGCTTTTCTGCTTTCAGGCTGAGACATTATACCCACCTAGCAATATGCTACATTGCATGGGCTAACAGATTCAAGCCAGTGTAAGTTTAGGATCTCTGTCCTGCCTTCAAAGATTCCCAGGTCCTGCTGTCTTTCCTTGTGAATCCAACTTCAGTGTGTCTACTGATTTGATCTGATTTTAACTTCTTATTTGATTTAATAATGCTTTTCTAAGGCCAATGTGCATCCTTATAGCTATAGGTTTTTCTTATTTTCCTATTGTTTTTCTCAGTGAAGTTGCAGATTTTTTTCGGGACTTTGCTCTGTTGCTTTGAGTAAGATATTTACTTGTAGTCACAGCAGCAGCCTGAAAACAGCAGCTTTTCTCTCACAGACTGCTGAGGGAGAATGTAAAGGAAGTCCACGTGACATGATAGAAGCAGCAAAATATTATTTTCTGTTTAAAATCTTAGGAAGTGCTACTGATCATGCTTTGAAAGAAACACAGATATCTTTCCCTCACTTCAAAAAGCAATTCTTAACTACCTATCAACGCTAGATCTTCTTTTACTCAGTCAGTCTGAGGTTAGCAGCAAACAAAAAAAAAATGAGTGACACTTGTATAAAGCCTTATACAACCTCATTTTCATCTAACCACAAAATTCACTTTCTGTTTTGTTCCAAAGCATCTAAATTACTTTTTTGAGACTTTCAATGAATTCACCCTGGGCATTGAAAGTTTAGCTTCAAATGGTATGATTTTACAAAAACTGGAAGGATGGAACCAACAGAATAGACCAAGCCTTTACTGCAGATTACTTGAAGCAAAAAAAAATATAGTTCCCAATTTGATAGAGCTCTTTATTTTTGAGCATGAGTACACTTATGACTGGCACATATATAAAAAAGGATAAATATAGTCATTGATACAGCTGCTCATGGGCTTAAGTCCCATAGTATACTCACATCTCACATCTTTTCTTTAATAATGGGAGGAAAACCTGTTAGCTACACAGATAGTCTTAGATTCTTTTTTGGTTCTTTGAAGATGTAAAGTGTCATAAGAATTGCTTCTGTGTCTTACTGCCTATGAATTATCACAAAAACAGAAGAATACTGTAGGTTACTTGGAAAAAGATGGGAAAAAACTTCAAATAATGTCCTAAATAGGTACTATCAAAGCTATGTTTTGGCTTTCTATCTTGTGAAGCTAGATGCTAATCACACAAGCAGGTGTAAATCTTTAGTAGCTTCTCTGAAATCTACTAAAACTGTTTATCCTGGTATGAGTTAGAAAAGAGTATTTCTTGAAGTATGCAATTCTTTTCCTTCACCTGAGGGAGTTTCTTCACCTACGCTTAGAAAGGTGCTACTTTATTCTGGAAAGGAAAATCTATTTTTTGTTTGAAGATTTCTTTGGCAGAAAAGAAACTCAGTTGTAGAGTTGCTCTTGGGATCCTGTGGGAAATAAAGGAACTGAGTATGCTGAAAGGAGGGGAAAAAAAGGAAAGGAAATGTCTTCAAATATGTGTCACTATATTATTCTGATCTACAGAGGTTTTTCACAGTATAATGCAATACAATCTATTTTAGGTGAGATAGCACCCCCATGAGGCTCAAATTTGAACTGATGTCAAAATTGGAGAACGGAAGCCTAAAGAGCGTTGCAGGGAACTGCTGTTTGTTTCTGGCACGTATTTATATAAAAATCAATTTGCCGTGAATATTGGCTTTGGAAGCAGAGTCGAGAGAAGTGTGCAATAAAAGACGAAACAGTGCAATGATTTTGGGTGCTCTCTTCACACATCTATGGGCATAGTCAAGTTAGGAGAAGATTACAACTCATGTAAATAACTGTTGTAATGAATATAAGGATTAATGCTATTAAACTAAGAACGTTTCTGAATTCTAGGGTTTTCTGAATACCAAAGCCTGCTGGTATTAGGAAGGGAATTAGCAAGAAGCTCTTTTCAATGATCACCTAGCCCTTCAGTGAATAATCAGTAAGTAGCAATGCACAGTGTTTAAAATTAATGGTTTTATCTCTCTTTCCTTGGAGAAGACTAAAACAAAGCAGGAAATTCAGGATGATATGCAATTTTTATGCATAAACCTGTGGACATAAAGGGTGGATAAATGTCCTTAGATTGGTCACCCTGAAGTTCACAATGCCCCCACCACCTTGGAAAACAGCTGTATACTTGTTACACATGGTGCAGTAGTCAGTCTGTAAGACCTATTTAACTTCATACTTCTGAATACATTGCTACTTTCTGCCTTCTAGGACATGCTCAACATTTCATGCAGTAGGAGATACTCTGGATTTGCAGATAAGCAAGCCATTTAGTGCCTGAAACGTCTCTGCTTTATAGGTCAACAGGAACTCTTTAGTCAGCTTTTTCCCTTCTTTGTGTAGAGAAAATCTCAAAACATGTCACTCAGCCCAAGAAAAAAGCTGATGCTCTGACTAGCTACTTTAAATTTGGGTCTTCAAAAACAGAATATCTAACAGACTTCTTAATTTGTTATGCCATTCACTGACTTCAAATCTGTAGCACCATTTAGCAACAAGACCAATTTTGCTGTCACTCTTGCTACGTGCTATGTTGTACTACTCTACTACCTGCAACCTACAGTACTTGATGACAGCCTGTATGTTTTAAGTAGAAGCAGCTTCAATTACAGTTTAAGCAAACTCAGTGGATCAGCATGCTTACAGGACATGTGTTTTACTACCTACCACATATGAACTGAGGTGTTCTTTGTTTTTATATCACTCCAATTTGACTCTACAGAAACATGAAGTCCTACTTATCTAACATATGGTGAAACAGTAGCTGTTTCATCTAACAGTAGACAAGTTCTAGCCCTCACTCTCCAGCATATTTCTTGGGTTACCTGTGAGAAATTCTCTATTATGCTCAAAAGGAGCTCCTTCAACCTTGGACTGCTCAAATTAACATGTGTACTCTGAGACATTGCCAGCAATTACCTGAAGATGGAGTCTGAGGCATTCAGAGCACCTTAAAACTTTGCCTCCACATGCCTCAAACTAAGCTTCAGTACTGGTTGCAAACTTTAAGACATGGACATTAGCCTGTCAATGTTCTTTTGTTCTGAAAATACTGAATACTGTCTTAATGAATGCTGACAACTATGAGGAAAGCTTTAAGGTGGTTTGTAGATTTGGTTTTTTTATTTTGTCTTTTTGATGAAATATCCTGCTTCTAAGCAATGATTTCCACAAGTACCATACTCAATCTCAAGGGCTCTTCACTCATGCCTTGCTCTGTGAAAGGCTTTATGTACTACAGCTGTGAAAAGTGATAAATAGGTTTTCTAGTATCTGTCTCCTTTAGCGGCTCCTTTTTTTTCCCATTTGCTATTTATTTAACAATCTTACTCTGACTCAGAACTCCTTCTTTTCAAGTTCTAGCATAAATTTGTAAATGTTGAAATCATGTATTTTACATTGCTTAAGCCTTATGCCCTTTCTCTAAAAACATTTTGCCTACTCATCTTGTCAATGGTCTGGAGCAAGGACAAGCCTACAACTTTTAACTGTACCATGCCAACCAAAAAAGCTCTCACTCTAGGTTCTATCCAATGCAGTAATGCAGCAAATGCAGTAAGAAGAAACTGCAGTGAAAGTCACTGAGAAGCTGGTTGCTAGACAACTGAAAGAACAGAAGAGAAAATAAAGGCAATCTATTTTGCAGGTAAACTTCAAAGAAGTCTGAAATGGATTTCTTTAATAGAAAAGTAAAACTGGAATGATAGACCAAAGAAAGCAGTAGAAGTCAAGAACCTGAGAGAGAGATCAAGGGAAGTCAGTGTTTTAAACTTGGTGTATTTGCTGAAAACTTCATATTCTTGTAGATATTGTAGACTCAGTCTAGTACTGATTATTTCTATTTCTTTGATTCTTCCAATTATTTTATTTCTTTGAGTCTTACATTCTCCCTACCAGAAGGGCTTGCTGTTTTATTATGGGCTCATCTTTCTCTTTTCTAAGCTGCTACCTCACCCATGTACTCAGAAAACCAGGTTGGTATCTGGTGCAATAAAACAGATTTTGGTGTGACCAGCACAGCAAAGGACCCGTATCATCTAATTCTTTTCCAACTCAGTCTCCTGTGTACTTCATAGGAATGATAGCAAACTCAGGCCTTCAGGCAGGGTCAAACAGATCAACCAACAATGCCCTTAAAAGAATCACAGGTACAGATGCAGTTTGCAAAGTGAAATCTCAAACTTCATGGCACTCAAAAGTACCTGCAATGAAAACTCAGGATAAAAAGGAAGGGATGTTCATTGTTTTTTAATGGCAAAATCTAAACACAAGTAGTCTAAAAGAGCTGGGCTTTTCCAGCATGTGTTAAACCTGAACAATACAGGCTGATGGCAACAATGGTCTTAATATAACCATTCTTATTAGCACATTTTTACCACAGGAAACAAAGAGTTATTGTTTTTAATCTCTCACATATTGAATAATATTTCCAATCAGATAATTCCAAACACATTTCCTCTTGTAGCTATTTTATTACATTTCCTACAGATAATGCTTGTAAAATTGTCTTACTTACTG
The DNA here is from genome assembly GCA_024611175.1 of Megaceryle torquata. Taxonomy (NCBI): domain Eukaryota; kingdom Metazoa; phylum Chordata; class Aves; order Coraciiformes; family Cerylidae; genus Megaceryle; species Megaceryle torquata. The sequence goes on from JANIJG010014893.1 coordinate 36,325, forward strand.
TTATTACTATAGCCTCTGGTTCAGAAGCCAAACTCTAATAAAAAGAAACATTCTGTTTTACATTTCTTAGTCCTAACAGAGATAAATGCTTCCTGTATTTAGCCTCTCTTATCAAAGCTCACCATGGAAAGTGACCAAAAATCCATAAATTAATCCAACTTCTAAAAAAATCCCCAAACTTCCAAGCATCAATCACCCCTAGCCTATCAAAGGGGACAAAATACCTTCAGCATTGCTTCTAAAGAAGTTATAATTACATTGTTTCATGTGAGTGGAAGATTAGAAAGCTCATGCCATATTTCAGAGGAAAAAAGGGGGAAAATAAATTGAATAATCAGTTTTTAATGACAGGCTTTCACACCAAGATAGAAAAAGCAATGCTTTTGCAGTATGGTGCATCTGAAACTATGGTGTGATAAGAGAAAAGGGGAACAATTGTAAGCTGTTTTATTTTATGGTACTGACCAAAAAGAAAATTTAATCCAGTTTTGTAGCTGAAAAAGCTTTTATTTTTAGCTTTGCACAAGAGTATCTGGTCAAGCAAGCAGTTCTACAAGATAGCAAACAGCTGCAACAGAATACAAATTTCCCAGAAAACCATTTGATAGTCTTCTATATAGAAACTGGAGAGTTAAAAATGAGTACATAATATTCTTTCATTAAGACTATTGTCTGATAAGCCCTGATTTTACAAAAGAAAAGGTTAGGATGCAAGGCATCATGTTTTGACAGACACACTCAGTGCCCTGGGTCAGGATGGGATAAGGTTCATTTTCACCAGAAGTCAGAGTGGAAGGCGGTGTGTCATAATAAAGATAGACTCTTTTCTTGGTGTGTAGGGACTCATTACTGTTACTTGTTGCTGTTGTTTGTTTTTTATCCCCTGTTGCACTGTTGTATTAAGCCCCCTTCTCTTGGGTTGTTGCATTTTTCTGCCTCTTTTTCCCATTCGGGGGTGAGGGGGCAGTGAGAGATGGCCATGTGGACTCAGCTTTAAACCACTCTATGCTCAGCTTGGATAAAGTCTTAACGGTGATTAATTTGACATAGAACAAGCAGAGTAAAGTCTTCACTGAGCTCAGATTTTTATTAATGTATATGTCTCTGACAATAGCTGTTGAAGAACACCATACCAATTTTCATCTGTATAGATTCAGATCTGTCCTGGTTTCACTGGGACAGAACCCCAGGCCGACCATGGGCTGCAGGCCATTAGCCATTTGAAGTCAGCCAGGGCAGCTGACCCGAGCTGGCTACAGGTGGATCCCAGCCCATAAACATCATACTCAGGATAAAGGGGGAAGTCTGCTCCTCTTTGGCCTGCTCCTCTACCTCTGAGTACTGTCTTCCTATTTACTGTGACTGCCCTACGTTAGCTGGGCTGAGTGTAAAATTGCTTACTTTATACTGGCATTGAAACTAGTTCTGCTGTTTCCTTAAATTCATTTTCATTTCATCTGTGAGTCACCTCTCCTTTTCCTGATGCTCCTTCTAGGCTGGGGAGGGATCACTGCATGATAGAATAACTGCTGTAGTTTAGCCCCCAGATATGGGGTAAATGTAGACAGGATTCTAAAATAAAAATAATAATAATAATTCCCCCTAAATACAACAGACTAAGTTCTGTTACTTTATGTAGTAAAGTTTTTTTTTTCCTACCTATGTTCTCAGAGGTTTTTTTAGATTCCATCAAAATAATTGGGAAAATTGCCTTCATGTCTGTGGAAACTAAGTAAGATCTTTAATGGTTGAGAGCCTGGAATGGCTTGTACAGCATGTGTTTTGGTCTCAAAGAGAGATAGGAAGTATCCCTTATAGAACACATACAAGTTATTCTTACTGGTGAACGAACAAGAAGGATGTGACTCCCCTCACTGTTTACTTAATTTATATTGAGAGTAGACTTTAAAAAAGATACCTCGGTTGCAGTTTGTTATTTGTCTTCCTAATGCCCTAAATCATTTTTGTTTGAACATAGATGCTCGCTTTTCTCCCTGGAGAATTCTTGCTCTATTCTGACCATTTTGTTATCCACAGGGACAAATACAGCCTTTCAATCAGCTTTTTCCTCATTAAATAGTATCTCTGAATGATTTATTTTAATCACTCATTTTTGTGTTGGGAAGCTGTCAACGCTAAAATCAAATCAAGTGAACACAGTATCAATTGCTATTTACTATATATGAAACCATTGCTGAGATGTGATAGATCTGTTTTGTGCACAGAGCATTGTTGGTTCGACTTTGCTCCTATTCAGGTAACAAACAACAGTGGTTTTGATTTTAGTAGGAATCTTTCTTACTTGATACTCATTTTACTGAAGTGCTTACTTAAGATTGCTGGCCTATTATGATAGGACCTCGGAGATAAAGGAGGAAGATGCTGTGCCACATAGCCTGTCCAAGACATTCCTGTTGTCCATCAGGATCACACTTGGTAGCTTTTCCTCCTGTCCTCCCCTATGTTCTTACATGACAAGGAGAAGGTGAAAACAGGCTTTATGCTGTTACTATTTTCAGTTTCTATCTTGGCTTTTTCAGTTGATATAGCTTTACTATTAACATACTGTTGGCTCAAAGCAGCTTGCTCACCAGTAAGTAATTCTCTTCATATCCAGTATCACACTTTCATCTGCTTCAGTGCTGTCTCCTCCTTGGTGTTTCATCCTCCTCTGAATTGCATCATCCAGAGCAGGAGTTCATAATTACTTTTTTCCTGTCTTCTCTACAAAATGCTTACTATCATTTTTATAATAATCATCTTTCCTGTTGCTTTAGCCCTGATGTTGAGATTTATTTATTCTGTGGCCAATCAGTAACAAATAGTTGAGAAATTATCTGATGAACAATATTGTCTCATATCCTCAAGTAACCACAGTGCTGCTGTTCTTGCTCAGGATGTTGTAAAAACCGTAATGGGTTTCCAGTGGGCCTAAAGCTTTGACTAGCTTTATTTTCTTCTCTTTCATGAGTGACACACCTAGAGCCACTGACAGCCTTTACACTGTAGAAACATTTCTGTTCATAGGAATTGGCACAACAATTTGTGTTTATACCATTTGGATGCTGCTTTACATGAAACTGCTGCACTACTTTGAGACAAATTCCTTCAGGGTTTAGGATGCTTAGAATCATAATGTCATATAAGAACAATTGGTCTCTTGTGATTCTGACTGATAATAAAGACTTTGTGTCTTCCTTGGAAATGTTAGACAGTCATTACTGAGATATTTTCCTTTTATTCAGATAATCTTTTTCTCAGCTGTTTGTTAACTGTGTCTTCTGTTATTTTATTCCTCCTTGTTCATCAGCTACCTTTTGGCAATACCTGACGTCCCTATACAGCCTGTGTGGCAGAATCTGTGTCCACACTACAATATTTCTGTGGTATAGTTTCCAAGTTGGAGACCTGCTGCAAAGCACTCTGTAGCAGGTGAGCATTACAAGGCACTGAAAGAGTCAAAGAAAAATATCGTCTTCTAAGTTTTATTTTTAACCACAGATGTGGCATTTTAATATTTAATGAAAACTGCCCACATGGACATCACTTTTTGTTTCATCAAAGAGTATGAACATCTGAACATGCTTGAAATGCAGAATTTCTGCACCATTACAGAATCGTAGAATAACTTGGGTTGGAAGGCATGTCTGAAGGTCATGCAGCACAACTCCATTCATAGCTGGGCAAATTAGATTTTGAAGACTGAAGTGGGAGATGACAGGAGGAATCTTGACCTCAGTGAAACCCATACCAAAGCTCCTGGATACTTCTGCAGTGAACTTCATCAAAATTAATCTTACCACAGGATCTCATTATTTGTGGTGTGGTTTAGTTTGTCATAGATAAAGAGTTGTGGCCAAGTAACCAATGCTCTCAGGCAACCAACAAAAAAACAGCCACCTGCAACTGGTGCAGAGTCACATCTCTGCAAGAATAACCATGTCTTTCACTCACTGAAAACAGTGACTTTCCTTCCACAGCTGAAACAGTTCTTCCACCAGCTCCCAGATTCAACAATATCTGTTGTTCCAAGAGATTCAAAGAGCACTCCAAATATATTTACACTTCTTTTTTCCATCTCTTCTGAAAAATTTTACATGTACAAAAAGAAAAATGATGCACTGAGTGAATGACGCCTCTTTAAAATGCAAATCAATAATCATTCCTGACATCAAAACACTGGAGTTCTGCCAGAGCTTTTATAGAGGTGTGAATTGCTAACCCAACTTAGTACAGGACTGGATGTTTTGACAATAATGTTAACAAAACCAGATGACGTATAAAGCAGGGAGACAGATGAGTTTTGCTAAAAAATACAGTATTCACAAGCTAAAATGTAGCATCCTGGTGTTGAATTCCTGTCATACAAGTTGTGATGCAAGAGCCTTTCAAATTTTATTTTCAAAAGTAGACCATATACTCATAGGCTTCTGCCTACAGGAGAATATGTAAATACAGGAAAACATTAATAATGAAGTTACCATGTATTTTCTTTTTGGTGAATATACCATACAAATTTGGGACTGAATTCCCTTCAGGTACAATAGCATCATTTATAAAGGAAATTATTTTTATGAAACTAGGTACAGAGGTGCTTCTGCTTGCTGTCTGGTATTTTCTATTATGGCAAAAAAACCCACCAGACAATGTAGTCAAATACTTGATGTTTACACATACAAGAACCTGGGTTCCTACTAACACAATCACACATCTGTTTGAGATTTATGTTATTCTTTCAGGTGCTTTGCTAGTGAGAAAGTATTGATTAATACTGGATAATCTATCTAGATGTATCTTTGTGGATTAAAAAAAAAAAGTTTGGCTACTGTAGTAATTTTTTATCTAAAGTAGTTTATTCAAATCTAAGCTCAAAGATGTCATCGGTATTTTCCTCAAATCTCTTAATCTAGGTATGAAAATGTTCTCTATGACACTTCAATAAAACTAGTTCATACTGGTTTTAAGAATACCCAAGTGTGGCTTGTGCTGAACATGGGCCTAGAGCCTTTCATTGTTATATGAGCAGAAGTGATTGTATAACTTGATAGAGAACAGTAAGAATATTAATTGGCATTTAGCTTGATTATCATTCTAGGTAGAATATCGCTTTCTTTTATAGGATCAAAATGTGTCTTACTTTCTCGGTATTTGTTTTAGCCATCATAAACTAATTGCACTTCTTGTTTTTTTCTAAAAAGTAATGGGAAAATGTCCTGGGTTTGTCTATAAAGCCAAGACCTTGGCTTTATACTATATCCTTTTATTATTAAGATTCACCTCTTCTGTACTCAAAATTAGACCATTCTACAGGGTTACTGAAGCTAATTTTTACACATATTTATTCACCTAAGTGTCCTGATTCAAAATTTTAAAATAATGAACACTAAGTAACTAGCTGTCTAAAGTTATGACATTAGTTTTTCTGTTGTTTTGTAAAGATAGAGTTTTCTAACTTACCATTAAAAGGTAGTTTAAAAGTTTTGAATAAGTTTTCATTCCCTGTTTGATACTCACATATTCTTTTTAGACTAAATTAGAGGGGATGTTCCTTTAGCAGCCTTCCATTTAATATCATGATGGTTTTGCTGAAAAACTCATTTGATTTGGTTCAGCAATACGTTACTGAAGTGGAGCTTTTTAAAGAGAAAAGTACAGCACCCAAGTCCTTCCTGTAGAATAAGAACACTTAGCTGACTTTTCATTATAATCCAAGAGAGCACAACCTCACTTTTCACTTTCTACATATGGTTTTCTTTGAAAGAACTCTAAGCTGAAAGGCACAGGACCACTAATGTAGACTAAGCATAGTCTAGTTAAAGGATTCATAAGGGAATCTCAGGATTCAACGCATGTACTTCATAAGTGTTTCGTAGTCTTCTGAGCAAAATGAAAGCAGTGGAAGAACAAAATTAAAATACATTTAGCAATAATAAAAAATAATCCTTAAAGTGCTTAAATTTACTATTAACAAAAATCACAATATATTCTTAGTGTTTAATTTGGTTCAAATATGGTTCCTTGGTTCATGTGAAATATTATTAGTCTTAACATAGTCTGTAGTCAGTATTTAAGGAGCTTATACCATGTATTCTTTCAAAATTTCTGTGAAAAGTATAAGTTTTCTTAAAGCATAAATATGTGACACACATTAGTAGTCTGAAGACAAATTTAGAACATCACTTTTTGAAGACTACAAGACAAATTGTGTTTGGGGGTCCTCTTGTGGTAAGACTTAATTATTGCACTTTAAACCTGAACACGGAGATTTTAACTGAGCATTCTCAAAATAGTATTTTCTGCAGTTTATGGATCTACAAAAATGTAAGTTAATATTGAATTATTTTTGAAACTCACGGGAAAATATATATATAGCTATTGCAAACATTTCCATTATAAGAACTTACAAATGGTATGTCAAAGACTGTTTTTCCAACTAGTAAAGGATACAATTTTAGCTATTGAGATAAAAATGTCAGCTATGCTAGCCAAAAACAAACCCAGGACAAAACAGGATGCAAGACAACAAGGCTAGTATTACAGGCTGATTGCTTCCTTTACTTTTTGTTGGGTTTCTTTCTGCACCATCTGCCTGTTGCCACAGTATACAATTACAGCACTGCTTTCTATATTAATTTAGTGGGAAAATACAAATCTTTTAAGTCATATGTTTGTAAGGGGAAGTTAAAAATCACCATCTGTCAGGATTATGACGTTTGATATAGTAATTCCATAGCACTCCCTATCAGGGTCAATATAAATAATGTTAAAGACATATAAATGTGCAGGCCTATATAGCCTTTGAAATACAGACCTGTTGCTGCCTGACATCACTGGGCATTCTGCTATGGATGAAATAACATGCAGGCTTAATATAGTAAGAAATGTATTTGTGGGGTTCCAAGGGAAATGGATAGCAACTAATGAGTGAGAGATGATACTGAATAATTAAGTAGTAAAACACTACGTGGTTATGTTTTCAAATTCACTACATATACTCAAAAAGAAAAAAAAGAAATGTGTTACTAAGAGTTGTAGACCAACAACAGGATATACAGATACTGTTCTGGATGAATGCAGAAAGTATTATTAATTTTAAATGAGACCTATTCGTCCAACAAACAAAAGGTTACCCACCAAGCGCATTATTTCACAGATGAGTTGTGTGACAATGACAATTGGTTTCTGAATGACAAACTCTGCTAGAGCTTGATAGTTAGTAGGTAGTATTTTAAAAATCATATTTTAGAAGATAATATTCTCGTAAGTTACCAAGTTTAATAACATTCTGAAATTTAGCTTACAGTGTTTACTCCTTTGACTGTGAAACTGTGAAGCTTCTGTACTGCAGGTGCAAAGTAGACTTAAATCCCTCGGGCTTCCTTCAATATTCAGGTCAGGAAGATAGAGTATACTGCAGAAACTGAAAACCACTAGTGGAAACATACTTACACTAAAGCAGAATCTGTGACAAAATTAACCTTGGCTGCCTACCTATTCCAAACTTATTATACAGTAAACTATATATTTAGAGGAGGAGAAAGTGGAGTAATTACTTATAAAAAGAAATAGTAAAGTTTAATTGAAGGTCAGCTTAAGTAATTGTAGTAGAAAAATCAATATGGATTAGTTGGCTCTTCTCACTGATATATTTTTTTAGAGGATCAAAGAAGATTACCCACCAGACCAATACATTTAATGAAGGGGGGGTGGGGGGGGGGTAATAATTTTACAACATTCAGTTTTCTTTCTGTAGTGGTTATACTTTCATCACGTCTCCATGGGAACACTACCTTTTGGAGTATTTTATTGGGACTCCCAGATAAAGTTCCCATTAACTATTCAAAGAACTGAATAAACAGGAATCACATAATCTGATTTATTGCAAACACACAGTAACACTTGGAGAGGTTCCCTCATTTAGTTCAGCTTCTCTTCAAAAGTTCTCAGAATACCTGCTGTTCTAAGCTCTGATTTGGATATATGCCATTTCTGGATAACACTTCAGTCAAGGACAAGCTAATAAAACCGTAATACTTTGGTTATATTCAACCTGCAGCTATTATTGATTAATCATAAAGCAACCTGTCTAAGAACTTTTTCATCTTTATATCTCTATTGATTGTAAATGCTTATTCCAATTGCTGACCTGGTTATTATCAGCTAGATTACTGAAAGGGTCTTTATTGAGACTACATTGTAGAGTAAACAGAAAAGAGCATCTGACCACCTTTAAACTAGTGTGGTAGTCTCCTGCCCTCTGAAACTTTTCGCTACAGCTATACTGACAAGGCAACAGCCTGAACTGTTCAGTCTAATTGAAATTAACTCAAAATTCTATGTATCTCAGATGAATGCAATGTCAGTTTTCCTCAGTATTAAATATCGTGTCAGAAATAAGACACATATATTGTGACTACCAGGCTTAGATGGAAATGGGGAAGTCTAAACATCACCTCTATGGCATGCTGAAAACCAGAATGTAGGGGAAGTCATCCCAAGAGCCTCTGTCTGAAGTGATGCTCAAGGAAAACAAGCAGATAGAAGTTTGAAAGGTTGAATTAAGATCTCTGTGAACCTCAGCAAAACTAAGCTGAAGCCCCAAATGAGTATATAAATAAGGAGAAATGTGCAAAATTCAATTAAGATACTTTGATAGTTAATTGGATTAGCATCTTAAAAGTCCCTGACCAAGCCTTAAGGTAACTAGCATATGATTGGAAAAATACTCAGTTGCTCCTGTCACTCCCACCCTCCCAGTGTCTCTGTGAAGGGTCCTTCACAAATCCATTCATGACACTGGGAAAGTCTCTGTCACCATTGTTGTGAAAGGCTGGTATTGATGGCTACATTTTAAATGCTCATCTCCTTCAATGTACTGAATCAAAGCTAGCATTTCCTGGTGAAGATCAACAGACAAAGGACTGAAACACACAAAATAAAAATCCTGGGGAAATAGTATTAGCTAAACTGGTACCAATGGTTAAGGATACAGGGCTCTGATATGCCCTGAGGAGTGCCATTTACCTTAGCTTTCTGTCTTTCAACTGTCCTAAGGAGGGAAAGATAGGAGGGCACCTTTTCCTTATATTCTCTACAACTACTGAATAAAGCATTTGTGTAAATCCACTAGTGAATCAAAGTCAAAGTTGGTTTGTTGTTTTGTTGAGATTTTTTTTACCTCTTTTGATGATGAAATTCCAAATTCAGAGTGCCTGAACTACCTTCCAGTCAGCAGATCTGTCTGCAAACACCAAGTAGTGTAGATGTAAAAAAGAGAAGCACTAAGCATCTGTAGGACCAAACCCAAGACTTGGAACATGTGAGTTGAGATTGTTGGGGAATTGAAGGAGGATTCAAGGGGGTAGAGTGGTAGGGAATCCCATAGCCACTCCATACTGTAACTGAACACTAGGATTACATGTAAGAGATGAAGTTTTAACATTCGAATGAAATAAAATTTTACCTTTAATACTAAAATACTTTAATGGAATTACTGAGATACATTTTTATAGTGCCCCTGCATTTGAAATATAGACACATTTAAAAGGATCTAGTTTAAGCCTACATAAGAACTAATTAATTTGTGAACATATTTTAGAAGGCATGGATAGTTCAGTCCGAAGATAGTTCAAAGTACAAGAGCAAACCCAGTAAGTTATTTGGAAAGTAAGAGGAAAGGTTAAGTGTTAATCAGCAGAAAAAATAGAGTGTGCTCTAGAAATACGTACATTTTTTCATTGAGTGGACAAGGATTAGAACATTCACTAGTCACGACAAGATAAAAAATGTTGAATTTAAGCAATGGCAAGGAAAAGTTAAATTAAGCATTAGACAAGATTATACAGTGCAGTAGCTTTTAGATTAGGGAAAGTGGTGAAATCGTCACTGGAAGTCAGATCTAAATTAGACACCTTTATATTCTGTCTGATCAGGGATAATCTGCCTGCATGACAGCAACCTACTTTATTAACAAGAGAATAATTATAACAAACAATGAATGTAAAAATACCGCTTCAGCTAACTGTTAGAGCCAGGCATCATCTCTCCTGTCAGATTGTTGACATTTAGAGTTGAACCATTTATATGGCCTGTAGTTTTTAAAAACTATTTCTAACATGAGTAAGTCAAAAGAGAGGTCTATATTACCTAAATTCCTTTATGGAGGCTCTGTAAGACCTACTTTCTGATGTACACATATAGACATCATTTTTTATTCATACACAAATCTTGTATCATCGCTCCTCATCTTTAAATCTTTCTTCCTTCAGTCCTCTTGGGCCCTCTGCCACCCTCAAGAAAGCCAGTCCTGTTACTGCCTGTTTGATGAGCACATCAAGGCTGTCAAAATGAACCACTAGATTGAATTAACCCTTCATCATACTCAAGATTTTACTGAAAAGAGTATCCAAAGTTGATAAGAGAATCAAGGACCTTCCTTTCAAGGTACATTGCATCCTACTATTACATCTACTTCAATACTGTGAATGCACACAGTAAACATCACAATAAGCAGGTGAACATGTAGTTTACGGTAATTGCCACAGGCAACTCAACCTCTCTGCCATTAAAAAGTAAACAGAAAAGTTTTCATCTAACAAGAAATACCACACACCCTTTTTTAGCTTTAATGTAAAATGCAGCATACTGAGAAACACTAATTTGCAAGATTTGAAACAATGTAAAATGGAAGAGGAATGATGAAATCATAGGCTTACTGATTTCAAGAGTTTTGAAAATTCATCAGTAGTTGCAGAATTTTTGCTTGCAGGCAAGCATCGCACACTTACTTGGAGACATCACAGCCATGGTAATACATTGCAAATGTAATTTTTGAGAGTAACAGTAGAACTGTTCTCTTTCTTATTCTTTGAAGGTTTTATTAAAAATGTAGGAAGATCACATTGTTTGTACAGGTCTAATGAAAGGCTGAACGTGCAGCTTTTGTGTCAGTATACTTTCAGTTGTAAACGTTCTATCACAAGTAGAGCAGCTCTTTAAAATATTCACCGCCAGGTTCTAAAATGAACCGTACACAGCATTACACTTTGCTGTCAGAAAAGTTTAGGAGATGAAATGTCCGTGAATGTTTAAACGTAGCTATAGTAATAGCATGTGTTACAGGGTGAGCTTGTTAAGTTTGCTGAATAAAGCTAAACTCTCACATGGAGAGGCCGAGAAACTAGTGCATCTGCCATCCAGGCCTTCAGGTCTGTTCATCTTGTACCCTTAGGCGGTGTTTAGGTCTGCATAACCACGATAGACACACCGTTCCTCAGTGCAAAACTCGTTAAAATCTACTACAACCATCCAGGTTTTATTCTTCACTCTTGATCGTAACCAGGGTAGCAGAGACCACGAGCCTTCTTTCCCCGGCAGAGGCTGCGTCTCCCTGACAATCCCTGAGGAGCTGGCGCCGAGCCCCCACAGGCCCAGGCCTCCTCCTTCCCATCCCAGCGGCCCCCTCGCTCTCTCGGCCACATCATTCCCCCTCCTTGGGCCCTTGCAATATCATCGCTCCCAAGAGCCGTTACCGGCCCCGTTTCTTCCCCGGGGGGGGCCCCAGAGCTGCCCCCACTGTCCCTCGGCCCGGGCAGCGTGTCACGACACAACCCCCCCCCGGTCACCAGGGCCTGGCAGATCACACCGCACGCCCCGCCCCCCCTCGAACGCACCGCGCAGCCCCCTATGTGATTGGCCAGCGGTGCCGTCACTCAGGCGCGCCCAGGGAGGGGAGGCGGGACCTCGGTCAGCACTGCCGGGTTCGAGTGCCTCTTTGACGCTGCGGCTGCGCGTGCGGGAGGGGCGCGGGGCGACGCGCGACCCGGCCGTTAGGCGGTGGGCGAGCGGCGCGTGCTGGCTAGGGTCCGCTCCCCGCCCCGCCCCCTCCTTCCCTCCCGCCGCGGCCCATCACGTGACGCGGACTTTGCGTTTACATTCGAAACGGGCGCCCCCGCGGCCCCCTCCCCTTGCACCCCCCA
>JANIJG010014894.1:0-17185 GCA_024611175.1 Megaceryle torquata
AGAAAAAAAAGCAATGGGAGCATTTCAATTTAAAAAGAAGAAATAGAAAAGAAAAATGTGATCTCACAGTCCCACTGTGCTGTTAAATTTTGATTAATTAGAAAAATGGGTGCCAAAAAGCTTCAGGAAAGGAGAAGGGCCGGGAAAAGGGAATTTGGAGTACAATTATAAGGTGACAGCCAATTATATCTCGCTAGAGAATCCAATTAAATTATGATAGCTCCATATAGATGTATTATATCATATCTTATATTTTAAAGGCATCTAAAACATCATCTATGGAGGAAGAACAATATGGAAGGGATGGCAAATTGATGCTATCACAAAAGGTTGATGGATTGATTCAATTAATCAGCAAGTCATTTCTAAGAGTTCTGCAGGGACTTACATTGTTTATTTTGCTCTCTGGAGGGTCTGTGTACTGTAATTTTTCTTCATTATTCTTGTTTCATTCATCAATTTCTGACAAATATTTTCATGCTGATATGTGGCATGTTCACCATGTAAATTGTCCACATGTACTGATTTAAAACAATAGACTCCAAGCTTCCAGTAACCAAAAACTTTAATTTATTTCCCCCAGATTCTGAGAAATACTGGACATCTATAACTAATATAAAGATGTGTTTTCTATTTAATTTTACTTTCACTGTCTGATTGACATGACAGGGATATAAGGTCTTGTCTACCATAACCTGTGGGTACCTGCTTAAACTTTAGACAGAAACTTACTATGCAAAACATTTTTAACACTGTTGACACTAAATAAAATAACTGATCCATTTTTGGTTTGGCCTTATATTTTGCAGTTCACATCCAGGAAAACAATGCAAGCATGTTTAAAATGTCAGCAGTTTCATTATGTTTTCCATAGGATTAGATAACTTTTCTATTTTAATATTGTCATATTATCTGCTTCAAAGTCAATACACAGAAATGCCTAAATTAGAACAAATCACAGACTACAAAATGGCAGATGCTGTGCACAAGAGTGGTCAGTGAAGAACTGAACTAGAAAGAAAACCATGCTTTGAAAGCACTGAGTCTCACTTAGGCAACTATTTTTAATTCAAAGTATTAGGAACACAGAACCTCTAAATAAATTAAAAAAAAAAAAATAGTTCTCATGTGTTCATTGTGTACATAGATGCAGTGTGGGTGTGATTTGCAGGTGTCTTCAGCACTGGCCAAAATCTGACCCAGCTTTTAGGTGACTAGGAACAACTTCCCAGGAAAAATAAATGCCCACACTCCCAGTGATAAGAACCATGGCAGTCTGCATGGTGTGATGGCCTTTCCCAGTGGATTTAGAAAAATCCCTCCTGTCTATAAAACTGGATGGGATCAGAGGGATAGAGGGAAAAAAACCAATAAATTAAAAGTACAAAATTTAAAGTCTAAGTAAGATGTTAGCAGAATGAAATCATGGTACAAGTCTGACTACAATCAAGAAGTTTGTGGTGCTAAGGTGAGGGGAGGGGGGTGACTGCAAAAAACAAGGGTAAGAGGTCAGTGGAAACCATGTCAGCATGAACAAGGTGCTGAGCCCTATACCAAATACCCCTGGCTGACTTAATGGTGTAACAGTGCCTGGACTGCATGAACAACAATACTGTGCTGCAACTTGTGTCTGCAATGATCTAAGATCAAGAAAGGCAGTACGTGGTCACATGGGATATGGTGGCAGCACACAGGCGATGATTTCAGCACCATCTTCCCGTTTTCCTCTATCCACCAGTTTTGTTCTTTTGACATTGCTTCCAATAATGCAAATGGTTGATAGAATGCTTGTTCTTAGCTTTGATCAAAAGCTATTTCCTTCTTCCTGACAAGTCTGAAAATCACAGACCCTAAAATAAAATGGGCCATAGTCTTAGTTATAAAATATTTGGTTCTTTGCCCAGGTCTGGTTTATAACAGACAGATGGAGCTATACGCTTCTCAGTGGTGCCCAGTGGCAGGACCAGAGGCAACGGGCACAAAACGAAACACAGGAGCTTCCCTCTGAACATGGCAAGACTTTGTTACTGTGAGGATGACCAAGCACAGGTTGCTCAGGGAGGTTGTGGAGTCTCCATCCTTGGAGATATTCAAACCCTGACTGGACATGATCCTGAACAGCCTGCTGTAGGTGGCCCTGCGTGAGCAGAGGGATCGGACTAGAGATAACCAGAGATGCTTTCCAACCTCAGCCATTCTCTGATTCTGTGATTCACTTCTCATTTAAGCTCCATTTGTATCACATTTGAAACACTCCTAGAATCTCACAAGGATGCAAAAATCCTTCTGCTTGTGCTGAGTCTCAGAATTGAACTTTGTAGTGAAAATAAGACGTATATGTATAAAAATGCTGGAAAATCATTAATTTCTAAGATGTGTTGGTTATTATTTTTCCCTTTTTTAAGCCTCCTACAGCTGGCTACCTGGATGAAATCTCAGCTCCATTAAGGTCAGTAGGAATTTTGCTGTTTGTTTCAGCAAGAATTCAGGTTTTCATTCTTTGCAATTAAGGTGCCTAAATATTTGCTTTGCTTGAAAAACAAAACCCCGCAGCAATTACCCCAATAATTTCTAAATGCCTCCACAAAATTTCTGATTTTTTTTTTTTTCCTTTCATGCTCAGCATTTGTGAACTGCATGGTCTGATGATATAAAAATTTTATCTATATTCATTTGCACTGACCTACATAACTTGCTCATTGCCACATTTGTGCCAGTAAAATCTTTCTATCATTCCCACTCCTCTGTGTATTTCATTTCATGTGAATGAATATCACTCCAGGGGATTAGCACCCTGGGAGACTTTCTGAAAAACATGAGTATTACAGAGGAATCAAAAGACATTTGCATAGCTATTTGGCAAACGTGATAGTGGGAATCTGCTACATAACCTCTTTTCCCTTTATAAATAAATGTTAAATATTAGTTGTAACCTACAATTCTCAATCTAAGTATTTCACATCCTTCTAGCTTCTTGCTCAATTTCACAAAGCTCCTCAGTCTTGATAAATTTTCCACTGAGCAAACTAATTAAGCAGCAGGGAAATTTTTGCACATAAACCGGAAGATAAAGTACAACCTCAAAAGATGGGCCAATAATCATAGAATCATAGAATCATTAAGGTTGGAAATGACCTTCAAGATCACCAAGTCCAACTGTCTACTAAATATTGTCAGGAACACTAAACCATGTCCTGGAAACCCAGTACTTTTGCCAAAAGCATCACTTAGTCTGGAGTTTCTCCTGTGCAAAAAAAAACCCAAAAAACCAAAAACCCCAAAAAACCCACCTCATTTTCATTAATTCACGGCCTAAAATGTGATTCCTGACAAAACTCAGCCCAAGTGAGACCCCCATCCTGACATATTCTGACGCATGACAGAAGATATATGAGGAATTAGCACTGCTTCTTCAGGCCTGTCCCCATGAGCTGGTGTTCTCACACCTGGATGCTTGAGGCTGTTGCCCTAGGACAGTCTCAGTTCTCATGGGTATGATTGGTATTTAAACTGAACCGCTGGTGAGTGACAATCAAAATTAAGCAGGGCCTCTATGTCCTTAGTGACAAAGCATCCAGAGTGTCCGTGGTGCTGTGCCACCTGAGCAAGGCCAACTCTAGGCACACATGAAGCAGAGAAGCTCTTCAAGCAGGGGCAACCAGGAAAGGCAGCAAGAGCTATCACTCTGTTCCCTACTCCCTGCTCCTGGCTCCTGACAGAGCCCCAGACACCCACCTCCTACCCTGGTTCGAGCACCAGCAGTCCCCAGAGGTGACCAATGGTACTGTCTAAGAGGCCACGTCCTTCTGGCACCAGCAGAAAAAGCAAGTTTGGTTCTGCAGGAATCTCTTCCCAGGTGTCCGTTTTACCTCAGATCATGTCTTTCTTGTAGGACAAGCAGACAGACTTTTGTCTGGCTCCAGCTTTTTATATCTGACGTGACAAAGCCCTGCCTTGCTTCACTCCTCAGAGACTTTGCACTTGCTATAGAGTTAGTTCAACCAGAGGAGGGAGTTTTTGCAAAGAAGGACAACACTCTAAAATTTTTGCATTAGGAAACCTATAGCTTAGGTGCATTTCTGAAAAACAAACTTAGGTGAAAAAGCTAAGTCTCTGTTTGAACTTGAACGTATTCAAGACTCCTTTATGGGTGTGAAGACATCTTGAGTCACATGCATAATTATTGTCATTACTTTTATTACTGTTTATTAATGTACTTATTTATTACTTTGCAGTTTCTCACTTCAGTGGGGAACATTTTGCATTTAAAAGTACTTTTTACATTCAGAAAAGTCATAGGAAATAGCAGGAAAAATTGACATGAAAAAGTTATACAACATCAGAAGACTGCTGTGTTAGCAATCAGGATCAATCTCAAAAGCCATCCCCAGGCTCAGACACATTGGCACCAAAGAAAACAGTGTCAGAAGCTCTGTTTAACTCAGGCTGTTAAATTCTGTTTAACTGGATTGACTGGTCACTTTCCCAGATCATCTCCTAGTCCTATGGCCTTTGTTGTAGCTCACTCTCTTAAGGACTCCAGGCTTGTGAAATGGAAGCTCATCATTCAGTTTCATCCCTGAATTATTCCTTTTCTGCGTTTCACCTTTCATCTGTATTGTCCATAACAGAACCTGGAGAGACACCAGACAGATTCCTAGAAGGACCTGCTGGCACATAAAACTACCAGAAATACAGATGAGGAAGGGTATCTCAAGCTGAGCCTTCTCAAACATTACTAGTCTATTTGCAGTTGCAAAGAACTGGACTCAAACAGCCCACGTCATCTCTTCAGGCACCTTATTTCCATGGTGTCCATGAGGAGAGTTAACCCCAAACCAGACCTCCAGTTTCGTTTCAGGTCAGTGGATCTCAAACTCTTCTTGGCTGTTTAGCCTCTCAGACCTTTTTGAAAGTCCCACTAATGTTTATCTTCATTTTCAAGTTCCTCTGAAATGGAACAGAAAATCAGTGCTCTGTGATTAGACACCGTGGACAGGTACACTTCACTCATCAGGCTAAATAAAGGCAGTAATTTGATTCATCCCTCAAGTTTCCGGGCTCCAAATGTATTACACTCTGCTAATTTTCCTGAGTTTTTTCACAGCTTATATAGAGATAGAAATAGAAATTTCATCCACATCTGCGCCAATATTTTTATTTTGCCACTGATGACTTTGGTTTGATATAATGGATGCATGTCAGTAATAACAAAAATAACTGATCCTCAATAGCCCACGCACTGCCACAGTTTGTACAATACTTTGTTACCCTCTAACTCTATCACTTCAGAATCCCTCCCTCTCCCATCTGTCCTAAACAAGTGGGAGAGGCTTTTTGCCAGAAAATGCTTTATTTTGAAGTACCTCTCTGGAGGATAGCATAACAAGTTACTCTGCCTTAAGAAAAATGTTGTTAGCCCATCCTGTGTGTCAGAAGGGAAGCTGCTGCTAATTATAACTAAGATCCTGCCAGTTATCTGAATTCACTGGTAATTCTCCTAAGATCCTGAAGAAAGTGAACAAACACATTAACAGGAATGTGCCAGCAGCAAGTCGCTATAATTCCCTTCCCAGCTTTCTAAAATCTACTGCGGGCTTACAGCAGCCACAGCTTTGTGCTGCAGCCCACGAAACACCTGGGGCCAGCACAGGCAGCCTGATCCAGGCGAGCAGCTGTCTTGAAACAGGCACATCCATAGCAGGCGAGCAGTGCGATAACTGACAATTTTTTTGACATATCTGGAGCATACTGGAGATTTGGACAACAGAAGGAAAAAATCTGTCATTCAGGCTTCTTTACCTGAGGAGCTAAGTGGAAAAAAAACCCAAACCCTTCCTAGTCCTGCTCACTTAAGTAAAACAGGGTGTGAATTAAAGGGTCACACTGGCATCCACGGGGGTTTCAGTATAGCCAGTTGTACTGTGCTCTTTGTAGGATCCAAAAGGACAGAAATCTTTCTGCTCAGACACCTTGGTACAGTTAGTGTTTTTTGCAGAGCAAAGTCTTCCCAGGGGACCATTTCTGAAAGCCTGGGCACACAGGATAGGCATGTAAATGAGAAAGGACTGTTTGATGCAAAATAATGACCTTATTCATTACTGGCACCCTCTCATACCTCTCTGGAAGTGTAAATGGGCTTTCATGGGAGTGAGAGTGTAAACCACACCCATCTGAAGGGCTCGTGCACTTGCTGAAGGAGCACAGAGGGGTATAAATGAAAAAAAAGAACCCAGTCTAGCACTCAGCAGGAGGGCAGATTAAATACCTTCCTTCTTCAAAGCTTTTTATTATTAGTCATGAATGACAACAGATGCAGTAGGTGATTTGTACTTTTTTCCAAAATAAACAGCAATGCCTCTTCAGCAAAGGTTTGAAAGACCAGATTCCTCAATCCGTGTGCGACCGTGGAACCTTGCTGACAGGTACTGGAACACAGCAGCTCTCTTACCCCATCCATGGTTTGATACAATTCACATTCCTGCACAGAGGGCAAGAGAATTAGGGGAGGAGAGGAAGAGAAGCAAAGATTAACAGACAGTGAAGAATGCAGTAGATTCAGTAAAAGCCTAATGAGAGAATCCCATGGTAACCGTCAGGCTTTGGCTTTTGTGAACAGCTATCTGCAGAAATGCCACTGGCACGTGTGTGGTTTGCTGCTGACACTTTCTGTTAAAGAGAGGAGATTTGTGAGAAGGTCTGGATTACTCACAGGCTTGGCAACATGACATAAAGCTAGGGGCATGGCATGTGCGTGCGACCACAGTACGTGTACTCTGGTGTCATGGAGAAGATGATTACAAGGTATCCCTTGTGACATGGGACAGGACCAGAGGGAATGGCTGCAAGCTGCACCAGGGGAGGTTGAGGCTGGATATTAGGAAACATTTCTTCACCAAAAGGGTTATCAAACATTGGAATGGTCAGTGGTGGAGTCACCATCCTTGGAGGCATTTGAATGGTGTGTGGACCTGGTGCTCAGGGACACGGTTCAGTGGTGAGCTTGCAGTGTTGGGTAAAAGGTTGGACTAGATGATCTTGAAGGTCTCTTCCAACCAAAGACATTCTGTGTATCAGGTAGTATGTACAGGAGCCACAGCATGGAATGAATGGCCAGTTAAAACAGAAGACAGTGAGCTTAAACTGCTTTTAAAACAGAAGGATTTATTTTTCTTTTTCAAAGAAGACTTGCCAACTTTTGCAGTATCAAGACTGAAAAAAAATAACTTCAGAATCCTGCAACATTTTTACTGCCTATCTAGTATTTTCTTTTTCCAAGTAGCGGGTACCATTTAATATTGGGTACCAGCTCATTTAATATTCCTCTGGACTAAGGGTCCAGAGCCTTTTGTCTTATTTTCTCATCTTGAACAGTATAACTTCACCCTAACTTCCATCCCGATTGGTACTAATCTTTAGGCTTTGGTCTTAGCTGCACTGAAAAGATTGGAAATCAACGATATTGCATCAGAACAAATTCTCAACCCATGCAATGACAGGCTCAGAACAAAGGTCTGCTTCCAAATCCCCCCTTTTTTTAACAAATCTGCCAGCTGTGAGAGCTGACAGTCTCACTGCCCTTCCTACTGCACTGGCTTCTGGGAACAGTGATCTAGGACCAGGCTAGCCTGAAATAAATGTAACAGGCTTTCAAATTAATAAAGATTTAAAAAACATTCCATTATCAGCAACTCAGGCTTGGCACATGCTGACAGCATCCAGGAAACACTCTTTAGGGGTTGCTTACTAGGCCACTCTTGACAAAGTAGCATTATAGAAACTGAACAGCATGAATTACTACAATACAACTGTATTCTGCTGCACTGCCACAAATAAGAAATGTGCAGATGCCAGCCCTCGCTCTGCTACGCATGAATGGCGTATACAGGGTGGGGGAAGGAGCTGGAGAGTCTCACTTCAGAAGGTGGCAGTCTAGGGTACTCTGTGGCTTAAGGAATTTGCTCTCTTTACACACCCATGATGGGTTTGCAGGTTTGACACCATGCTGTCAGCCAAGAGTAACATTAGATGTTGTAGTCAGTACAATGCTCCGGTCTCAGGCCATCTCTACATCTCCCCACTGCTTGCTCCTTGCCTTTGGCTGGTAGTAAGTGATATTTTAGCAGCCTGTGTTACCAGTTGGCTATTGGTTAGTAGAATAATGCTCTGGATATAACAGCACCTTGCAGGGATCTTTCCCAACCTGAAGAGTAAAATGTTTAATATTTATCAGGCCAGCTGTAAATAGCTCCTGAAATGAAAGAAAACATAAAGTCAAGGAGGAGATACTCACTCTAGAAAAGATGTAAAAAAGTCAGGAAACCATATTTTGGCTTCTGAAGTGAGTACAAGGAAATGAAATGACAGCACGTCTTAAAACTGTTTCATGTGCTGGCTGAGTCTTGGGCTGTGTTGCACAATTTGCTCAGCTGGCAAAGCTGACATGACAGTTCCACACTCATCAGAATTAGGGCCTCATTCCTTAGACAGACCACCTCTCTTGGGTATTGTCTTTCCAAATAAGCCCCTAAGCTAATGTAAAAAATCTGCTGCTGTATCTTCTTATTTGCAAAGGATCCCTTGGACTGGAAATGAACCCCTTCCTTCATCCCATCACTTGTAATTTTGATACTTAATTGAAAATTGTGATACCAGCTCTGATGTTTGTTGTTAATGAAATGATGTCTGTCATAATGCAAACCTCTTAATATGTAAAGTAACTTCAGAAACCCAATGAGAAACAGCCCTGGGCTTTTGGTGTCCCTGCTTAGTTGGGGTTTGGACTACCCCAACTCCAGAGGTGCCTTCCTACCTCAGCCATTCTGTCATTCAGGAAAACATGCCCAGCAGGCGGCATCCAGTAAACAGAACTTTTCATATAAGACTAGCATGGCCCTTCTTACAGCTCCAGAGTCTATATATTTCTCTGATACATAAGTTTACGTACACAAAATTGTAAAACATGCTATGCCAGAATCACTACTTGTAGAAGATGTAAATCAGAATGTAGCTCAGTACCTGCCTTGAGCGTGTAAATGGTGATGGGAAACAATTCAATCTTTAAGGCAGTAAAATGTTTGGAATAAGCAGTACCCCCGGGCCTGCCTGTGAGATCTGGAGGACCTTATCACAGTGAGTTGTTAGATCTTGACCTCCTGTGTAGGTTGAATTCTCCTACACATCCCAAGGAGGTGGCTGGTGCCATTCTCCTTCTTTCATAAGAAGGGTACCAGGAGGTCATCAACAGCTAAACAAGGAAGCAAGTGTTAGAAAGGACATGTGTGCATGCATGGCAGAGGAAGATTCTTGAAGAGGAAGTAGTTGTTAGAGCAGATGGAGAACCAAGTGAGTACACTCCATATCAAGAGAGCATGGACATGTTTTACAATATCAAACCATGAGTTGCTTCACTGCTTACCTAGATGCAGGCGGACACAACTTTTGTTTCAGTTGATGTGACAGCAAAGTTCACTCCTTCCATGGGCAACACAAATCCAGTCATGGGACACTGCATTTAGGAAGCTTTCTGTGTAGAGTAAATGTCTTATGCTGTAAGTAAATGCATCTTTGGAGTCTCTGGGAAAAAGCTCTGTACAGACACTTTCACAGAGGAGATGAAGCTCAAGGAAACCATCAGATCTGAATCAGAGTGTTGTGGGTTAAGACCCAGCTGGGTGATGAGAACCACCCATGGTTGTTTGCTCACTCATACACACAAATGTCCCTATCTCCTCCCAGTGGGAAGGGAAGGAGAATAAGGAGAAAAAGGCAGAACCCCATGGGTTGAGATAAGGAGAATGTAAGAGACCAACACAAGAGAAGAAACAACAGTAATAATAATATTAGAAATGAAACTATATATAAAATGAGAGACATAAAACTCACCTACTGCCCAGCACAGACACCTGAGCCAGAGACCACCCCCTACCTGGCCTAACCCCTGCCCTTATATAGAAGGTAAGACATCAGTATGTTTTGAATATCTCACTGGCAGGTTCAGCTGTCTATCCCAACTCTGGCCCCCTCCCAGCTTCTGTTGAAAATTAACCTTATCCTGACTGAACACAGAACACAGGATTAGGATACTAAGAATTAATGTGGTTAAGCCATGGAGGGGACACACCTTAGCAGATGCTGCTGTGGTCCCTCTGACTTTCAGTTTGGATTTTCTCCCCTGTATATATCAAGGTCTGTTCTGCACATTCCTGTATACTGGCAGTAGGTCAGCCATGGAGTGTGTAGGCTGTCAGCTGTGTTGCTTGCTTTCTCCCAGAGCTAGGTGGCTTTCTGGAAATCATCTTCCACGTGTCACAGGACTTGTGTGGTCACCACCCGCCATGCTCATAATGATACAAGTATCTCCTATGCATCTGCAATTTCACCCAGAGATGAACCCCTTCTTTGGCTCACTAACACCCAGCCCGGGGTGTTTAATTATTTCACTGCAGTGACACTGGCCCTTATAATCCTGTTTTGGAAGGGATTTTGTATACTGGCATTTTTATCATGAAAAGGATTTCTACTTGTTTTCCCTCTGTTCATTCAGCTGTTTTATTTCACCCTGATGAAAGATTTTGGAAAGTAAAAGGCACACTTTTCACAAAGCTTTGCACTTTGTGCTTGCTAGAGACTGTGAACGTGAAATGTTTGACTGCAGAGGTGCATTTTAGCAGCTTAATAGACAATATGGTAGCACTTATTGACCATCTTGAATAGTATCAGAATCTGCTTGCTGATTTATGTGCACTTCAGCTGGCCCATGGGACCATGGGCAGCACCAGTGGCCGGCTCTGGTTCTGCTCCTCTCTGTGTGTGCCTGCACGCAAATGAAACGCTAGTGCTTCAAACTTTTCATACGTGCCCTGTGGTTCATTGTACGACTTGAGGTTGTTATTGCTGCTTTTGCTGTGAACTTGGCCTTCGAGTCACCCAGTCCAGAGATGGGTGGTCTATTGTCTATTGGAGCTACTTAGAAATATTTCTGTAATAATAATCTAACATCTGGTTAAGGATATCCTCTAGAACAGTTACCCATTGCTCCTGGGCTCTCTAAGGTACACTATCTGTTAGTATAAAAGCTTCTGCTTCTGCCTCTAGTAGTTTCCATAGTGAAAGTATCTATTTATTCATTAACACAGATTAGCTTATTCAGATATTTCCCATGTTGTTATGCACATTTCATTGCCCTATGAAGGAAAAAGATACAAATGGTCAGCATGTCCTAACCATGTCTAGTCTTCATACACATTTGGGACTGGTGAAGTATGTTTGATCCTCAGACTTCCTATAACATTGCTGTCAGATCCATAAATCTTTTCAGATGCCTGGAAGGAGTTTTCTTCTGTGTCATTTTCTTTCTTTTCATTTTTTCAGGTTAACTTTGGGTTTTTACACTCCAGAAGTCCTGATAGGCCAGGAGAACTTGCTTTTGGGCAAGCAACCCTGACCTACTCTTTTAAAAGATTCATCACATTCATGCTGTCTATTTTTCCTCAGAATTTCTACTCCTCTTTTTGCAGACAGTAGTACATGTTGCTGCAAAAGTTTTTCTTCTGGGCTTGTATTTCACTTTGAAGTCATGTCTTTGTAGGTTTATGATCATGTGTGAAGTCTAGATGGCGCAGAAGCTTAAGATTTGTCAAGAATACCCCCTAAGGTTTGTGATCTATTTCAGCTATACTGCACAGTATGTACTGACATCCAGTGACAGCGGTAAATTCTTTTCAGTTTGACAATAATTTTCCTGTTATAGTTCTACACTCTCAATCCTTATGCACCCAAAGAGTCTCCTGCAAAATACTGCTTTGTCCACTGTTTATGGCATATCTACCTTTTCTGTGTTGTGATCTGATTTCTAAGAACATACCCTGGAACACATCCACTGACTTTGTTGCTACCATTTATTGTTGTCATTTATTGTGGTTTAAAAATGATACAGCCCCAGTACTCTCAAAGTTCTCGTCAAATTTTCCTAATAAGATGTGCTTTTTGTTTTTTATTTTGGGCTTCATAGCAATCATCTGTATTAATCTGTGCTGAGTAAACCATGGTGATTATTATGGATTATGACTTTTCCACCAAGAAGCTGTAGACTTGAAAGTGCTTTATTGTTTTCACTTTGTTTGAACAGGTCCAGAGGTGTTTTTTCCAAGGTTTGGTCAAAGTCACTCACACAACACCGATTTTTGTTTTGCTATGATTCAGTTTTAGATGGCACTCCATTTTATGAGTAGTGCTATTAGGCTTTTGTTGAGTATCTCTATATACTAGCTTGTCAACAGCAAGGACTCCTACTCCATCTAATATTTCACTACTTTTTCTGGACTTGTGGAGATGCTATATGATCATACCAGAAGACATATTCTGGAAGAGCTCTCTTCTAGACCGACAAGTGTACTTCAACTTGTTCACGGAATCACAGAATCATCTAGGTTGGAAAAGTCCCATGAGATCGTCGTGTCCAACCATTCACCCTACTCCACAAGTTCTCCCCTAGACCATGTCCCCCAGCACTACATCCAAGCAATGCTTAAACACCTCCAGGGATGGTGACTCAACCACCCCCCTGTGCAGCCTGTTCCAATATCCCACCACTCTTTCTGCAAAGAATTTTTTCCTAGTGTTCTTTGTCCAATCTGACACAGTGTCCAGCAGTAGATTTTAATTGTGGAAGAGGGCCTATAAGTGATGTCCTCTAGGGTTGTAAGACTGTAGCTGAGTGGTAGAGAGGAAAAAAAGACTTGCCCCAAGGGTTGTATCCCGTGTGATCACATAGTCTAGCAGAAAAAGGGAGAAGAGCTGCTCAAGCTCAGCAGAGACAGTCTCCTAAGTTTTGATGTTTGATTCTGGTAACCACAGAAGGCTCATGCTCGCTTATCTCATGCTAGTGTTGGCAATCTCAACTGCTGAGGTTTCCCTCTTTTTCAGCTATGCTCAGCCACGTGTTGCTTGTGCCCTGTCACTAATGACAGTCATTTGTGGCGTGTGTGCTAGTCACACTGCGTTTGGAAACTGATGGATCCTTGGAGCCTGGCATGCATCAGGTATTTTTTAAACACACCAAGAAAAGCTTTTTCAATCTTTTCTGCTGGAAGATGTGTTCATAGGCATTCCATAGACTATAAAATTGATATCATGCTTCCTGATGCTAAGGTAAATATTCTTAGGATTGACTCTGCTGTCATAGCTATCACATAGGCATCAAGATTTATCCAATACTTACATCCAAACCTGTATTTCACCAGTATGACTTTATGACATTATTAGCTCTACCGATAGAAAATATATGAATGTTGTGACTTAGACTCAACATCCTGAATTGTTCTGCCTATTCTGACAGACCAGTTCAGGCAACATAACCCCATGGTGCAAGTACATTTTCTTATACTGCATAGCAGCAGAAGTGAAAGTGGCTGCACTGCTGCTAAATTCTCCATCCCTGCTCTGCAAGGATCCAGACTGTATTCTCCTCTGTGCCTGTGTTGTGTAGAATGCTTTGCTCCTACTCACTTTGTGAATATCCTTATCTGAAAAGACTGGCACAGCTTACCCCCTCTGTTGTCTCTTCTGCTTTCCAGAAAAGGATGAGTTTGGGCTGGCAGATGTCCTGAAATCCTAGACAAATGGTCACTGTCCACACACAGGGTAGCTCTGTCTCCTCCTTAGAGAAAGTCCAATGTAACCAAAGTGCTTTAAAACCCCTGGACACATGCTGTCTGGTTGATCTGCACATGCACCACAAATCTGGACAATCAGCGCATGCACAGCCATTGGACAACACATGCACAATGTGTCAGATGCTTGCTGTTGATATACTGCGTTTGTATGCTTCTTGTCTGGGGACTTCTGATCAGAAAAACATGAGGTCTCTAGCCAACAGCAAATTTATCTGTTCTTGGAACATTTGACTGCTTGGAAAGAAGCCCTGCTCAGGGCATTTTTCTTTCAGTGATGTGATCTGGCAGACACCACATGCTTCCTGGGATTGTGCTCTGCCACATGCTTTCCTTCAACTGCTTTTCATACCTTCATGTTGGGTGCCGGTCTCTTTTCACGAGTAACAAGTAATTGGACAAGAGGAAATGGCCTCAAGTTGAGCCAGGGAAGGCTTGGTTTGGATACGAGGAAAAATTTCTTCCCTAAAAGGGTTATCAAGCACTGGAACAGGATGCCCAGGGAAGTGATTAGTTCACCATCCGTGTTTAAATGTTTGGTAGATATGGTGCTTAGGGACGTGGTTGAGCAGTGGTAGAGTTAAGTTAATGGTTGGACTCAAGGATCTTAAAGGTGTTTTCCAACCTAAAGGATTCTGTGTTGCCTTCATACTTTTTTTTCTTTTTTCATTTATGATAGATTCTTTCATGAATCATTAATGAATTATTCTTATGGCTCAGGAAGTAATCTTTGGCTCCTTTCCTGTCTTTCTCTGTTCATATATTCATTGTGTCCTCCCCTGTCTGAAAGTGCTCATTTGTTTCTCTTAGAAATGTTTCACTGGACTACAGCGGCTGTTGCCACTTTGTTCCTTCTATACATATTTTTCCCATTTAAATTCATCTGATGCCTGAGAACCACTTCTTTTGCATATCTTTTTTACTCTATCTCTGAAACTGTTCCAAAAAATCTCTTTGCATCACCTTAAGATTATTTTCTATTTTCTATAGAAAATATCACCTTGCCTATATCTGACAAACACTTGATCTCATGTCCCATGGTTCAATCTGCTCTGTCACCAACACTTGTCATGATTAACTCTGATTAGACTTTTCTCTCATTAGCACCTATGTACTTTCCTCCATGCTAACCCTTAAGTTTGTTATGGAGAACTTCAAACTTGGCATCAAGTAATTTCATCTACCATTCCTTGCCTAAAACACTTTTGTCCTGGTCCTAAAGGTCTAGTCATTATATTCTTCTTTTTTTTTAAGGAAAAAAAATATATATATACTGTGTCTTCTAACTCATACAAATGTCACATTGTGTTATTGTTATTCTCCAGGGTTTTTTCCTTCTCATAGACTGCAGTGCTTTTCATTTGCACCAGTTGTAGTCTCTGCACTGTTTCAAAACATTTCTGTAAGGAAGCATTATGCTTTATATTGATGGAGTTACAGAAAAAATCAAAATTACCTACCTGTATGCACCTGACATTTCCAAAAGGCCACAATTTAGTGAAATAAAGATGCAATTTAACCAGCATTATGCAAAGTCAGTTCTCATTAAGCAGGATTTTTGGTCCCTGACAAATTTCAGTTTTTAAATTCAGTGGAAGAGAAGCTCAAACTTCATCTGAAAACCAGTTGTCTTCAGTAAACTTAACACAGCTGCACTGACACTCTAACACCAGCTCAAACAGGAGTTCAGGAGCAGCCTTTGTTCCAGAGAGACACATGAAGCAAATTCCAAAATTCTCTCAAATCAACCTATTAGGAAACACAAAGGCTTGAGCTGAGCAGCTTCACTCTGGAGTGTGCTGGTTGCTTTTAGGATGATTTAATGGCAGGAAAATAGCTCGAATTTCCCTGTAAGTCTTGTAATACAGTCTGTACAGCTGATTACCAGGTTGTCATCTTTAATGAAGTTGAAAACATGCTGACAATTCAGTATTAATTTTTTTTTCAGCTGTGTAAATGCTGTGGCAACAGATTACAGATGGATTGTAAGTACTTAACAGAAGCATTATGAAAAGAACTGGGATGAGAGACAAAAAGAGAGAAAAAACATGGAAATAAATTAATGAAAAAAACCCAATAGTTTTCATTACTTTAAAATTTAGAATTACAATAGCAGATAAACTAGTCCAAAACATATTCCCCTTATTGTTTCATGGACCAATTTTGAACCTGTCTTTCTGTTTGTTTGGGGGATTTTTTGGTTGGATTTTTTTTTTTTTTTGTTCATTTTGGCTTTGGTTTTTTGTTCTTTTTTTTTTTTCTTTCACTGGGAAAAGAAAGTGGACAAATGAACTCCTGCAAACTGTAACTGTTAAACAGGATAACACATCAAACATTTCTCTAGATGCATTTTGGATAAATGTTGCCATTAATCTGAGTTCCAGCATAACCCATAGTACTATAATTATTTTTCAGTGATGTGTGCTTTGGATATCTAAAAGTCTGTCTTGAGGTCAAAAAATCTTATGGGTACAAACACAAACCTCAGTTCTGATTTGCAGCAGAGTTTTAAAATCAAAATTTAGCAAAATCCATTTCTTATTTCATGGAGGCATTTTCATCTCAGAAGGCTGAATAAAGAAGTTCAATTCAGGCTCCAAATTAGGAATAGCAACTAGACAAGAAGATTTTTTAAGTATCTGCAGAAACTGAGTGAATGCATCTGTTTGTCTGCTTGTGCATGTGTATGTGTGCTGCAGAGGAAAGAGAGTTCATCAATAAAAGTATTGTAGGTCACCTGTCTATCAAGAGTACAAATCAACTCTCATCCTGGTGATGTCCAATATCCAGTCAATTATACAGACCTTTTAAAAGGTTGGTAAAATGAAGACATTTCTCCTGAGCATGGAACAGGATATAGATCCACAGTCTCTATTTTAGCTCCTGGTGTAGTATGTAAAGTAGATTTTGTCTACAGGAAGGCTTAGGATACCTACACCAGTTTTTCCACCCGTTTTCTTGGTCCCACTGACCAGGAAGCAGTCACAGATACCTTCTCCCCAGACCCTCCTAGACTACCTCTACCATTGTTGATCTGAATTGAGGATAGAAAGTGTTCTTGGAAGCAGCTAAATAGCTCCACAGAGTATATGTCATGTTTGCCTCATGCAGAAGACATTTTTCATTCCAACAGGTAAGAAAAAGTCACCCACAAAACCCCAGTATATGTCTCTCTTATCTACCATGCTCAAAATATCTGCCACACTGTGCATGAGCAGCTTCTGTAAGGACACAAAAACTTCAGTACAGTTATCCAGCCACATATCCATCACGTTAGCAGGTTTAATCAGCTTCCACATCAACAGTACCATGGCAAATACAGCAGAATCCTCCATTCATTTCTTGGAAGTTACAATGCAATAAATAATGAAGTAACTGGTTGTACATATTTCAAAATGTCCTAGATATCTACTCACTCAGGTCATAGAATCACACAATCATAGAACTGTCTGGGTTGGAAGGGAGCTCCAGAGGCCATCCAGTCCAACCCCCCTGCTGAGAGCAGGGACATC
>JANIJG010014895.1:0-10392 GCA_024611175.1 Megaceryle torquata
ACTCCAGTAGTAGTAACAGGACTCACTCCAGTAGTAACAGGACTCCAGTAGTAGTAACAGGACTCACTCCAGTAGTAGTAACAGGACTCCAGTAGTAGTAACAGGACTCACTCCAGTAGTAACAGGACTCCAGTAGTAACAGGACTCCAGTGTCTTCAAATTTTGATGCCACTAAAGCAGAAAATGCTTTGCAAAGGCTGCGATTGCAGCTGCGGGTTTTTACGCCTCCTTTCTTTCCCTTTTTTCTTTATTCTTTGATTCGGGGTCTATCCTCTTTAAAGGGGAACAGAAGCCCAGGGTGCTTGCTGGGATGGGATTCCTCATTTGTTTTCACTCACGCCCTTCCACACCACAGGAGTGGCCGCTCTGGTCTCGGTGGCTCTCCACCTCCAGGCATGGAGGCCAGGGAAGCAGCAGAGCAGCAGGCACTGCTTCCCCAGGACACGCCGTATGCTCCCGGAGCCCCAGCCTGACAATTTCCAGCTAAAGCAGCAGACTGCCTGTGACAGCCTCGATGGCTTTTTATTCCAGTAATTTGCCTAATTGATTTTGAATGTGTTGTAATCAATAAAGTGAATGGACAACAGGAAGGCAAAAGGTCACAGCTGGCGATGACCTGCCTCCTTGATGGGCAGAGGGAAAGAATTTTAGAAAACCATTTTTCTCTCCGTCCCTACTCCCCACGCTGAAGAAGGGATTAGGTCAGGCTCATTGCATCTTCCCCCTCTCCCTTCCTGTAAAGGTGTGCAATAACTAAAGGCAGTCAACCTTAAAGCCCAGGAAAACAGCGTGTCTGATTCTCAGCTGATGCATACTTATGCATACTAAAACTAACTCTGCTGTGCAGGGGAATTATCCAAGGATTAAACCAGCGGAGTCCCAAGGTCAGAGTTGCCAGCCAGTACCACCAAACTAGGAAACCCATTTCCCTGGAAACCAAAAATAGGACAGGTTGTTCCCTAAGCTGTCAAAATCTACTTTATCGCTGTTTTAACAGCCCAAACAAAAAAGTGGCAGAGAACAAAGGGAGAAAAGAAAGAAGTGATGTGACTAAGCCCTCCCAATGGACCTTTGCAAGCAAAAGAAGAAAGGCAAAAAGAGCGAGAGGTCACGAAAGTACATGTAATTAACATAATCAGTGTAAGAGTGGTGTCAGCAAATGAAAAACACAGAGCCCGTAACACCCAGAACGTACGCGCAGGGCAGTGCCACGAGGAGCGAGAAGATGCGAGGTGTGTGCACTCTGGAATGAAGAGGAGGTGGTAGGATTTCTAGTCGCTGCACACAATGTATGAAAACAGCCTTTAGCTGGATTTCAACCACCAAGAACAAACCTCAGCGTTCTGCTTTCATTTATGGTATGCAGAGATCAATTCTAACGATGTTCAAATCTCCCTCCCTCTCCCATCACCTCCCTTGCACACTCCCCTTTCCAGGGACAGCAGAGCTATTCCACGGGGATAATTTTTGGGGGGAATCTCCTGAAAAATAGGGACTAAATTCCTACCTCTTCAGTGGGAGCAGGGCGGGGTTCTCTCAATCCCTCAGGCATTTGGTGAAGTCCAGCTCTGGAATGAAGAGCAGTTCCAGGCATGGAAACAAGGCAAATGATTTACCAGCACAGAGGAGCACACAGATACCTAGTTTTTAACATTCAAAACATCTGGGATCAAGCAGGATGTCCACTGATTTATTTTCCTGTCTTATCTATCTCTAGCTGGCTACCACTGAGCTATCTGAGGAACACTCTAGTATGTAACTTTCTTGTTCAGACTTAATAGCATTTACTTTGTAAACGAGTTACTGAAATGTTTTAAAGTTTCATTAGCCCTTATTATATCCACTCATTCCATTCTACTGCAAAATGTTTCATTTCTTTGAAAAGAATCCTTGAAAATTATTATAAAGGAATTCTTCAGAAAACCTTAACCTCTACAGAAATCTACTGCTAAGAATGACACGTGAAACATCCTGATCCCTGGTGCTGTTCTCCCTCATCCCTCCTTGGGTAGCAAATCCAAAACCTTTGTGCAAGATGAAAACAGAAGACTAATGTGTAAGGGTAAAAAGTATTGTCAGATGCCTTGACAGATCTGATGAAGGTCAAGGATCACTGAGAAAGGTAAGTTTTGGGCTGCTTTCTGTTTTCCAGGAGCTGGCAATAGGAACAGGTTTACATCCAGCAGAGGAGAATCGACTGAGAGGTTTGCTTTGCATTCCCTGAGCTTCGGCTGTGGGACTGATGCCCCCTGCACGCCCTCTGCATGTTGGTCCAACAGCCCCATTAAGCTCAGGGCCATGTCCCAGCTCCTGCCCGAACCACACTGTACTTGTATCCCTGCACATATCCATTAAATTTGGATGCACCAAGTGCTGGGCTATGATGGAGCAATGATGGGTTGGGCTGAGAAGCCTGAGCCACTGTCTGTTTCCCTGGAAGTCGTAATCTCTGCAGAAAGATGGACAAGTAGCATGGAGAACAACCTCCAAATACCGACGGCTTGGTTGGCCATATTAAAAATAAATTAAATGAGCAGCTCAATAAACTCAGTTGTAAACTGGAGCTGTTAAACCATTCTTGCCATAGGGGCAGCAGCCTCTGGCAGTGCCAGCGGAGCAGCGCTTCGGGCCCCTGCACTGAACCCCCTGCTCCCAGCAAAGGCAGGAGATGGCTCCTCCACAGGGAATAAGATGCCACTTCCCTCTGACCACCCGGCTCCATAGCAAGGCCACGGAAAACTGTCCTCATTCTTCCAAGTCTGCCAAACCCCTAAGATTTCACCTCTGCATTTTTATCCCATGAAAAAAATACCTGAAAAATAGTAAAGTTGCAGGTGGTGCTGCTTATGGTTTCTGTTCTTCTTACCTGACATCACTGTTTCACTTCAGCCGCAGACTTCCCCCAGCCACCCGGAAGCCACCCTTTGGTCTGCTCACACATCCCGAATCTGCGTGAGAAGCCACAAACCACTGGTCCATATATTCATCAGCAACCTGCATGAGGGGACAGAGCGTGCTGTCGGCAAGTTTGTGGACACCACCAAACTGGGAGGAGTGGCTGGCACACCGGAAGGCTGCGCTGCCATCCAGAGAGACCTGGACAGGCTGGAGAGGTGGGAGGGGAGAAACTGAATGCAATACAAGGGCAAGTGTAGAGTCTGGAGGCTGGGAAAGAACAACCCCAGGTACCAGTAGAGGTTGGGGACTGAGCTGTTGGAAAGCAGCGTAGGGGAAAGGGACCTGGGGGTGGGTCCTGGTGGCCAGCAGGATGACCAGGAGCCAGCAATGTGCCCTTGTGGCCAGGAAGGCCAATGGCATCCTGGGGTGTACTAGAGGGGGTGTGGTTAGTGGGCAGAGAGAGGTTCTCTTCCCTCTCTGCTCTGCCCTGGTGAGGCCACGTGTGGAATACTGTGTCCAGTTCTGGGCCTCTCAGTTCAAGAAGGGCAGGGAACCTCTTGAGAGTCCAGCGCAGAGCCACAGAGATGATAGAGTGGAACATCTCCCTGCTGAGGAAAGGCTGAGGGAGCTGGGGCTCTTTAGCCTGGAGAAGAGGAGACTGAGGGGTGACCTCATTCATGTTTATCAATATGTCAAGGGCAAGCGTCAGGAGGCTGGAGCCAGGCTCTGCTCAGTGACATCTAATGATAGGACAAGGGGCAAGGGGTGCAGCTGGAACAGAGGAGGGTCCATGGAATTGCAAGGAGAAACTTTACCATGGTGAGGGTGACAGAACTGGAACAGGCTGCCCAGGGTGGGTTGTGGAGTCCCCTTCTCTGGAGACATTCCAAACCCACCTGGACACATTTCTGTGTGACTTAATCTAGGTGGTCCTGCTCTGGCAGGCGGCTTGGACTAGATGATCTTTTTGAGGTCCCTTCCAACCCCAAACACTCTGTGATTCTGAGAAAACTCAAAACACAGCCTTGAACCACAACATTTCCCATTTCCCGAGTTCCCAGAGGTTGGGAAACAAGCACCGTCCTTGTCACTGTATCAGAGGCCAAGTACAGGAGATGAAGGATTAAAAGAGTTTCTTGATTTCCTGACTCTGTAAACAAAGAGCAAGCCTCCCGTGCTGTGCCAGGAGGGGACGGTGCCCGGCACGGCCGCCCTGCCCCGCTGCCTGCTCTGGCCTGTGCCCCACCTTCTCCTAAAGACAACAAACAACTCCCTCCCGCTTTGCATATTCCAATCTACCATTTCAAACAGAGGCCTTTGCTTTTTATCCTAAAGTGGTACTTGTTAAAGGAGCTGTGACCACTCAGGCTATTTCCTTTGAGGATGATAACACTGCTGCAGAAGCTTCATTATTATGCTAATCGAGCGCAGTCTGAGCAGCTTTCATAACTGCCACATTAAATCATCTACCAAGGGGAGGCCTCAAGAGCCATTTACATTGCACCGTATGCATATTAATGAAGCCAGCAGCAGCAGAATTGTTTTTGAAGCAATAGTCAGGTAGGCAGGAAAAAAGACCCCCCAAAAAAATTAATTTTTTGAACATTGGAAAATCTAGAGATGGTCCAACTTTGGGAAGGTTTTGCAAACTCAGTACAGGGGCTCGGTTCTGTTGCCTGCATTTAGGGCTGGATATGGTCCTGCTCTGGCAGGGGGGTTGGACTCGATGATCTCCAGAGCTCCCTTCCAACCCCTGCCGTTCCGTGATTCGATGCGTAACACGAGAGAGCAGAACCCGGCGGGAGAGCGCTTGGTGCCAGATGACGGCCCCAAGGTACCCACCCTGTACAACACACAGCCCCAGTCCTCAGCTGGGCAGGTAGAAGAGTCCTTCTTCTCCCATCCTGTCCTCCTCACACCCTGGCTCCCTCCCTCTTGCCCCCTCTTGTGATGCACCTAAAGGAGACAATGCTGCTAAGCAATGAGATAGAGAACAGTACCTAGGCGCGTGCCTTCAGAGTAATTCAAACACATCCGTCAAGACCAGAGACATAAAAGCAAACGAGTGACATTTAGAGTGATCTTGGGCTGACAGCTGAATATAGATACACTTTTCCCAGAAGATAAACCCCCTGGAAGCCACCACAGATGAAGGTGGATGATACAGACAGACAGGTTAGGTTGAAGAAATAGCAGGAGTAATAATCACAGCAGTTCACCTGCCCAGACGGTGTCACACTGCTTTTTTTCACATATGTTCTAGAAAATGTGTATTGTCAAGAGGCGGTTTAAGGGCAGAGCAGTGGCATTATTGACAGGAACTGGGAGCTTTTCCCACTCATGTAAGAAAACTGCAGAAAGGAGAGGGCTATGGAAAATGAGGATGACGTTGGCATTGTTATTGAAGCAAAGTCAGGACCTTTTTATCAGATCAGAGGTTTGTTTAGACAGTTAGGCATATTTTTAAATGATTTATAGGTGGGTTTTATGTGCACTGTGGAAGAAGCACACACTTTAGAAATCTGGCATCCCGGGAAATGTTTTGTTTTATGATTCAAGCCGTGCACTCTCTTCCATCACCGTGTTCTTTAATATCAACAATCCCCTTCCCTATCTTCCTCCTGCTACTCTCCTGCTCCCTGGGCACCCCCCCTCCAGACCCAAACAATGCTTGACAGCAATCCTTCACGTCCTCAGGACATCACCTTCAAGCACACCCTCCTTCCCCACAAGTCTTTATTCCAAAGGGATTTGATAAGAGAAAGCCAGTGTTTACAAGATCAAGAATTCACCTGGAACCAGTAAAGAATGATTTTTCTCTATGGTTAAGAAAGGTTTATCCACAATCTCAGCTGAAAGCCAAGAACGTACCACATCAAAGTGTTTATGTCCATTACAAATGAAGGGATATTTTGCATATTAATGCTGCAAAAGCCACGGTGAACTCTGCATATTACAGAGGTGCAAAAGGCTGGTAACAAGTCAGTGGCACAACCTTCCAAGTAAGCCTTTGCCAGCCTTTACCTGCCAAGATGAGATGAGAACTAGAATAATGAAATCTGCCATCATTTTCTCCATCTTATGAGCAAAGAATGACTTGGGATAGAGTGGGCCTTCAGAAAAATGACTCTAGCCAAAAGGAAAAGCTCTGCCCCCACTTAGCACAGTGCTAAGGAAAAGCAGACACTTTGCTGCCAGACAGCTTACCCCATCCTCCCCAACCTGAAAGAAATTATTCTGTGCTCCAGCCTTTAATTGACTGTTGCAGATCCACAAATTGACTTTTGAAGCACCTTCCTAGTCTTATTTTCCAGTCGTTTAAAAATGTTTCCTGCCCAATTGATTTTTTTGACAACGGATCACTCAAATAACGCTCATGTTCTCCTAATAGCTGCCCTCCCTGCTGAAAGCTGGGAAGCTTTAGTTTTCCATTTTTTGGTGACTTTTCCTTCAAATGCTACCTTTTCTGTCTCACTTGTGCTGCCTGCCTTGAAGGCTACCACATCACCATGTAGAATGACACAGAATTAAGTTTAAATGGACTCTCTGAATACTTCAATTCTGGTTGTGCTTTTGGGTCTCAATAAATGAAATAAATTAAAGGTAGGGCATAATCCTAAGGGAGATTTAAGTTGAGATTTGTCAGTCTCAGTCTTCTGCAGATGCTTTTCTAAACTTATTAGGCAGATAAGCCAGCACATACAGATATTGCAATGTCCATCTTTCATGACTCCTGAGATATTTCAAAATACCTGACTTTAAAAGGAATCCACTACATACCATTTGTGAAAAGCAAAGACAATATTTACAAGCATCTTACGATTCAACAAGCACTATCAATCTGATAATACTAAGCTGTGATAGAACAATTTAACACGATTACATAAATACACCCACAAAACCAGCAGCGATATAACCTTAATTATGAGATGTACATATGTAAATAGATTTTTGTACTCCTAAAAAGTACCAGCAAAACCCAGGAAGTGTTTTGAGTGACTGCCAAAGAGCTTACGTTTAGCAAATGGATAAAATATGTAGCATTTCAAGCATCTAATTGCAAATCATCTGCACACACTGCACTTGATTTGCTTTTTACACACCTTACTCCCACGTTTCTCCAATTAGCTGTTCAGCTTCAAGAGCTCTGGGACACAGACTGATTTCTTCTACGTGTTTATACAGTATCTCTCACCAGCCCAAGAGGGCTCACGCCTAAGTGAGGTCTTTGCACGCTGCTACAGTGCTGGTATTGCCACTGCTAATGATCAGGAAATGATCTGCATGGCGCGATGCGAGAGGCACACGCTGGCAGTGGGCATCTCCGTACCCTGCCCGCCCTACGAGTGAGGATTCCACAGGCTAATTTTCTTTAATTACCTAAGGAACACGAGTACGTCTTAGAAATGTGTTTCCTTGGCAGTTCTAGGAAAGGGATTGTTTTGTCCTGTAAGCAAATTAATGAATGTTAACCTTTGGAATATGAACAGATGGCAGAAGAGACAAACTCCATTAGCTAATAAGATAAAAAGTGTACTCGACAAAGTAAAGTT
Organism: Megaceryle torquata; assembly: GCA_024611175.1. Taxonomy (NCBI): domain Eukaryota; kingdom Metazoa; phylum Chordata; class Aves; order Coraciiformes; family Cerylidae; genus Megaceryle; species Megaceryle torquata. Next base: position 7,452 of record JANIJG010014895.1, read on the forward strand.
CAGATTCAAGAATCTAGGCTTGTACATACACACAGGGCTCAGAGATACCCAGAGAGCATGGCACGGTTTTGATTTGTACAAAAGTCTCACAGGTCTCCATTCCTAATCTCAGAAAGCCTGGCATTAAATTTAACCTCGACACGGTTTTGCTGGGGGGCAGGATGAGGATGGAACTATTGGATGTATTTGCTAAGGTAGCAGAGGGGACATTTCCCACTGTCGACACCCAAGGACTCGACTTTACTGCTACTCTGGGAATCACAAGTTCCTAAACCGCTGTCAGTCTATTTCATCTTAAGCACTATTTTATCCAAACCATTTAATGCCTGTTAGATCCCTGCAACACGCTGGTTTTGCCCTGTGTAATTTCTGATGTCTGTTTCAGAAATGATTTGTTATCTTTCACATCCCTAGAGCTGTTCTGCACCCTATTCCTGCATCTTCCTGAAAGGGGTATTTCTGCAGGGTGGAGATAGGAGAGCTTTCAGTGTTGTCGCTGCAGAGCTGCTCTCTCAAGTGCCACAGCCACCAGGATTAACTCAGGGTCAGGAAGGCTTCATAACATCACCTAAGAAGAAGAGAGATGCAGCGGTGTATCAGATGTGCCTGTGGGACCAGCCCTGCAACATGGCACATCAGACCGGACGCTGAAGAGCCAAGACAGCATCTGAGACTGCAGGTGAGGCTGAGCCACCACTGGGTCCTGCTTTCCTTCAGCAGACTACCAAAATGCTCTCTGGAAGCAACTTCTGGTTCTCAGTTAGATTCATCACTCAGTGGTTACTAAAGAAAAAAGTGCTCTGTCCTTCATTACCCAAGATCTGTCTCATCTCTCCTACAGCGGAGGCGACAGTTTCGCAGCTCCAGACTCGGTAAGAGGCTATCAGCCATCCTTACTCCTGTCTGGCAGGGAAGAGAGGATAAACCTTCTCTTTCCGGCTGGGGCCACCGGCCCTCGCAAGCCAGCAGAGTCACCAGCCAGAAACTCTTAAAGCTGAAAACCTGCAAGTTGCTCTCCTCTGCCAGAGGCTGCTAAGAATGCCACAGGCAGACAAGGAGGAATTTGCTCCCCTCCTTTCTTTCTTACCCTCTGTAGCTCAAGGCCATCAACAGGACATGCTGGGAGTAATATATAGCCTGTGTTTATCTTAAAGTACACCACCTCCTGTAGCTCTGCAGCTTGTTACTTCCAGTCAGAACAGTTTTCAAAATGATGTAGTTCAAACTGACTGTATGATCCTTGTATCACTAATTAATCATCAGTGCAAATGATCTGGCACCCAGACTCCTTCAGTGTCATGTAGAAGCTTGACAATGTTCGAAGGAAAATCTATACTTATTAATGGACAGAGCGAACCAAATATCCAGGTTGGAGGAATATCCACGTGTGTAACAACACTTCCCAGTTTTGTAAAGTGAGTTATTTCTCTGCAGGGACAGTGTAATACAATGGAGTGCACAGACCTGGACCTCTGCCAGCACCTGTCTGCTCAGGAATTTCATCCACTTTAATAAGCTGCTGCTCTCTGGATCTCAATTAACCAGCCAAGCTGGTGCAATTGTAGAGAACTCAAAAATAAGAGAGAGAAGATTTCACAGATTCTCCATCTGTAGGCCTTCTGTAAGCATGACACATACAAATAGGACTTAATATTGTAGGTGACATACTTAAAATTATGAATTACAGTGAGGCAATGAGAAGCTGGTAGAGAAACATCAGCATGAGGCCGCAGAACAAATGTTATTTTTCATGGCTTCCTTCAATCATTGTCACCAGAAGTCAGCATCTGCACTAAGGACCTTACTGGTACAACCGCTCTTGTGGAATCCGAGGTCTGCCAGAACTGCTCCGTGAATTAACCCGAGCTCCAAGTAGGCAGAAGGGTTCACCAGCATGAATCTAATTACAGGGCTGAGGCCCACATTTACACAATGACAATTTAACTACCAGAATATAGATACATCAAAAGGCTCGGATAGAGCAGTAAATCAGGGGAACCTAATTTTCACTTTACAAGAGTCTCACAGGACTTTACAGGAAGGGAACCAACAGTTTCCTAAAGAAATTACAATAACATCCCACAATGTTTGCTAGCTAACTGCATTCTTTCCACAGATTTTCCAATCTCACTATAGAATTGCAGAGCAAGGATAAAAGTTTCCAGTAAATGATTTTTGTTTGGACATGTAACCCAGAAATTCCCACTAAATACCACCAGACTGCTCACATGAGCGTGGATTTTTTTAATCATGACATAAAATGCTGCTGCCCTGCCCCATAAAGCAGCCTGTCATTTACTAGACTCGTTATTTGTCTGCTCTATTGGGACTGTGTGCTCCTAGGATGTGTCTTTCAGCATTTATTGGTACTTAGCAAAACAGAGCTGTTAACCAAGTTGTGGTGCTTTGGTTTTATCCTAATAATGCAGAAATTAGCATTTCTTTATAGGGTATGAAAGAAAAGCGTTGTTAAAAATGTATGCTGTTAAACAGAGCTAACAAAGTTACTATAACACGTACATTTATCAGCTTGTGATAAAAGAGATGTTTATTCTACTTCAATGCAGGGCATGTCAGGCATGCAGATAATATTTTTTTAAGAATATTTGAGAAGTGGCAGGATGGCCTGAGAATTAAAAGAAGCAGATACAAGTGTGCTGTACGCCTTTGCTCCCAAAGCAAGCTACTGCAAATAGGAATCAGAACGTGCCTGGTGATTTACGCTACTCATAAAACCATTTACCTCATCTCTACTACACCATCCTAAACCATTTACCTCATCTCTACGACACCATCCTAAACCATTTACCTCATCTCTACGACACCATCCTAAACCATTTACCTCATCTCTACTACACCATCCTAAACCATTTACCTCATCTCTACTACACCATCCTAAACCATTTACCTCATCTCTACGACACCATCCTAAACCATTTAC
>JANIJG010014895.1:26148-38557 GCA_024611175.1 Megaceryle torquata
TGTACCCCAGGTAATGGAAACTTGACCTTAGAAAGGAAGGGAAAAACCACCCCAAAACTACTCAATACACATATTAGCAGACTGAAAAAGCTCAAGTACTCTGTTGTGAAATGGACTGAGCTCCAAACAGCGTTGCCAGCAATAGAAACAGAAGCCCTTTTGTTTCTGCTGCTGAAAGGACGAGTAATTCTGCTGGTTTGGAAAGAAAGACAGGATTTAAAGGGATGCTGCAAGCCAGCACCCATAGCTTATAAAATAGAGCCAAATCAGGGTGACAGTCAACAGAAAACTTGCTATCAGACCAGAGTGGATTTTCTCTAATAGAATGTCATCATTCTGCCTATTTTCTGTTACCCACGAGGACAGAGATCTTCCTGCTCTGAGTAGGATTGATACTTAAAGTCAAAGACCTCCAATATTCTCAAAAAAATATATATTCTACAGCCTAGTAAGCAAGTAATACTGCATATTTTAGATAAGCAAGTCACATCCATGATGTAGCACACAGCTGACAAGTCCTAAATCATAACACCCTCAAAAAGCAAATACAACAGTATTTGTAAGACCATGCAAAAAGTGAAGGAAGACATTCAGATCGCAACCCTACCTGACTGAAAGCTTAGAATGAGTGAAAATAGGAAAAAAAAAAAGCCTGTTTTTTTTTTTTCTTTGCTTCCTCTTTAGAATAAGGTCAGAATATTCCAAAGTACAGCATACACACAGCAGTGGTCTACCTTGAACTATGTACTTTTTAACTTTAAAAGTTTCCTTGCATAAACAGCGTAATGATGTCGACTTCTATTTGAAATTTCTATTTGAATTTCAAACTGGACTGTTACCCTCTCCCTTGAACAGTTGCCATTTCTTGAATACTACACGACAGACAATCTGGAAAGCAATACTCAAAATTATATTTTGCAGTAAATTATGCTTTGCAGAGGTCAAAGGGATAAGTTTTCACAAAGCTCTGATTGGAATAATCTTTTATATGGTCTCTTTTTTTTTTAGTTTATGCTCTTTCTTCTCATATCATATTTAAAAAACAAATACTGCTTTCTGATTGCAGACTACCAAGCAGGCTAAATGGAATGTAAGGAGTCAATTAAAAGAAATCAGCAACTGATTAACCTGAAGCCAGTAAAGACGCTAATCAGAAAACTCTTTAGTATGAAAACAAAGAAAACAGAACTTTTGACAGTCTCAGGGTGTCTCTCTCGGCCACTCGCAGCACCAGAAAATGGAAACAAAACGTCATCACTTAAAAAAGATACACTTTGCTTAACCTCTGCTCCAAAGGGACATCATATGGCTAAAAATACAGGCTGAAGGTAAGCCAGCGGGACAGAGTTTAGAGCTGTCTCACGAGACTTTTTAGCAAAGGAAAATAACGTCGCTAGAAGCGCGGTCTGGGCTCGGCAATAAGGCCCCAGCAGGTGCGAATGCAGTTCAGCCAAGGCTGCCCCGAACCCATTGGTTCCTTGCTGCTTCCATACAGAATCTGTTCCTCTCGACACTGCCCCTGTTTATAAGAACCCAGCAAATTATTGGCTTCTGTGTGCAACTCTGAGACATCTGTTTTCATCTTTTGTCGCTATATCTTTTTTTTTCTCTTTTCAGGATTCGGTTGCCTGGAATCAAGCCAAGATCTGGTCTCAATAAAACCAGTGGATTAATTTACTCCTATAATAATTATAAAGGATTTTATTTTTTTGGGGGGGGAATGGGGGAGAAGATGAAGGGGATTGATTCAATATCATGCAGCATTTCAGGCAACACCCTACTCTGCTGGTAGAGTGATCTTCGTCTGCTAACATTTTATCATTGTCTAAACAGTACTTCTATAAATCACTGGGTTTCTAGCAACAAAGAGTAGATGTATTTGTGGAAGGAACACTGAAAATGATGGCAATGATTGCACTTCAGCCTCTCTGCGTTTCCAGGATGACTTTGCCACTCTCTTCATAGTTACAAATAACATTCCAAGGCTACAACTCTAAGATCAAAACCTAAACATTTCCTGACCATCCGCTTTTAGCCTTTATGCCTTTAGCTGTTACCTCTGTTCTTATTTTCTGGTCCCTGTTTGGATTATTGAGGGATTCCCCCTGATGTTCCCACTTTCACACACAGGCTAGCACTTTGCCCTCCCCCCTTTCCCAACCCTTCCTTATGCCTCATCCATTAACTGAAGTCCACAAGTTCCAGCATGGCACCGAACACTTCACTGCCACTAACTGGCACCAGCTCTAGATGCTGCCCTACAGCAGGAAGCCAATGATGGTTTACTCTGAGCTATGTCTACATTTTTGCAATAAAAAAGCCATACAAGGAGATACTGAGATTAAAATTAGGTGGTCCAAGATCCATCTGCACTAATGTCAGTAACAAGAGTTTTCATTTCTGAAGGATGCTGGTGCCTGGGTAGCTATTTCTAAGAGTTGTTTTGTCTTGGTTTAAGTTTATGGGGATTGCAGAGACAATATTTTTACAAGAAAATGTTTCAAAATAGCAGATAATGTATTTTAACTACATAAATTTTGCATGCAGAGCCTGAATGTTTTACACAGTTTCAATGATCCACACTGTAACAGCTTAAACAAAGACAATCACATGGGCTTAATAAAGTCAGTGGTAATAAAAAAGAAAAGCTTTACTTTAAGAGGAAAATATTTATACTGGAAGCAATAATTATATGGCACTTTGCATGCCCAGAAGTGCTTTTTAAGTGTCATCCGGTGGTTTGCTCAAAAGGCCAAAAGCCAGGATTGGATTTCCTCTCCCTGCTGCCACCAGCTTGCTGTGTGGCCTTGGACCAAGCCCTTCCTGTTGGATTTTCAGCAATGCCAGGTGCTCATCCCAGCACCGCGGAACAATCGGACCATCGATTGCCCCGGGCCTCATTTCTTCCACCTGTAAAATGAGATTAGTTACCCTCTTTGGCAAGGCTGTCAGGAACATTAATCGGTATTTGTAGGATGCCTGGAGATCCTCAGAGAAGAGAAGGCTACAATAATCTGGCTTTATTTGCGGCAATGTTACGACGCTCCCTGTGCCAAAGACCTGAAGCTGCTCCCTGAGGTGAAGAGGAGTTGCCCTTAAGCGCAGGAAATAGAGAGAAGTGAAGGAACAGTGTTGCCCCGCACCCTACCCACTAGCTCCTAAGAGCCATGGTGGGAAGCTGGAAGCAAGCGTAACCTCGACCTCTCTCTCTCCACCCCCAGCCCCATCACTCTGCCATCGGCGGAGAACAGCAGCAGGGAGTCAAGCGGCTCCTCCTCCTCACCGCTTCATAACGTTCTTAATTGGAAATACCCTGCTTGCTTCTCTGGTGTTTCTTGGACCAGCTCACGGAGCCACCACTTCCACTGTCGTCACCGTTTGGAAGCCCTTTGGAAGCTGGCCTGTCCCTTTACGCTCGGAACATGAAGCGCTCCACAGCTCGCCGAGCCAGCGGTTGGTCTCGGTGCTATTATAATAGGAATGTGTTCAGGTAAAGTCCTTCTGAGCTGAGCCCAGCCCCTTTTCCCCCCTCCCTTGCAGCAGGAGCTTAGGCTCCACTAAGTGTGGGGTACCTCACAGCTCTCCCAACCAAGGTAACAGGCTGCAGAAATGGTGAGAGGATTTCTTCCCATTCCCAAACAAAACAAAAGAGGGAACGCACCGGTACATCCCAGTCGGGAGCAGATACAGCCAACTGAGTACCTGCCACCTGCACTACGGATCTGCCAGAGGGGTCATCTGCTGAGGAACATGGCACGCTGCAGCTTCATTGCTTCAGGACCTCACAAATACACAGAAGTTTCCAGAAAAAGAAATAAAAACATTTTTAAAAGGCCACTATACCCTAGAAGGTAAGAAAGAAGCCAGAGCTAGCTCTCCAGCATGGACTCCCACAAGAACCCCTGCTCCATGGATGTGGAAGACTAGAAAGAGGACAATGTAAATGGAAATTAATTAAAACACGGCTCACACACAAGGGCTGCTGGAATGCACGGGATCAATTTTCACTGTTGTCACTATAGCAGAGCCAGAGAACTTCAAAGGCTTTCTATCAGATTCTCCAAGGCCCACAAGAACTAGGTTCCAAAACCACCTCTCCTAAATCCCCTACGCTCCCGGGCAAATTTGGTATCCAGTTATGGCCTCAGCACAGCCAAGTCCTTATTCAGTATGGAAATGTATCTGCTGGAGTCTCTCTCTTCTCCTGTTCTTCCTCCAGGCACAGAAAGGCACCTGATTTGTTTAGGCTATTTAATCAACTTCCAACCGCTATCTTCTTCCAAGTTCTAATTCTCTATTTCCTCTTCTCTCAAGTTCAGCAGTTAATTCCCACATGTCCAAAGAGCCCAACCTTCCATCCTGAGCTTTTATCCCTTTTTCAGCTCTTGGTAACTACCCAAGTTAACTTCCTTCTTGCCCTGAGCAACCGATAAATCCTCTCACACCCAGCCTCTCAACGTTGCAGCCTGCTTGTCTTACTTGACAGGAAAAGCTTCTAGTGCCTGACCTACGGATCTGGAGAAGTCTGGAGTGGAGAATTGGGTTCTCCAACAGTTACTGGGGATACTCGATAATCTTTTTTATGACAGTTTAATAGCCATATAGACACCTCTGTGTTATTGTGCTATCTTTAGGTTCATGATGCCTGCAAAAGAACTGACATGTTAAATATCCCAGTTATTTAGCACAAGCTCTTTTGTTTACCACAAAATGTATTTGAAACCATGATGACTTGAAATGACTTTAATAAAAGAGATACTCGAGGCTTATGAGGCTTTGATTTTCATTTTCACTAAGGCCCTGACTGTACTCTGGCAGAGTAAAACGACAGCAAATGGAATATAGACATGCCTCGTGCTCACTTTAAACAGCCATTACACAAATGAGAGGAGTCCCTCTGTCTGGTAAAAAGAGAAGTTGAACAGTTTACCGCATGATGACAAGTAGTCTTTTCTCCAGCAGTGAAGGTCTATTATCCTGCTGCACAAGCACCTCTCAGCAAAGCCAGTGAAATTGCCACAGACATAAAGAAAAGCTCATTTCTGAGAATACAGCATCACGTACATATCACCCTCAAAGTTATGTCTCTTACAAACTCATGAGCTATTTTCCCCACACCCACCCACTTTCCTTCTGCCCTTCATGGAAACTAACTTGAAAAGGTCTTTTCTTGGTACTCTGGGAGATTTACAGCATTTTATTCTTTGCTGTTACACTTGCTGTTTCAGTTTGAGGGGCACTGCTGATACAATAAAAAATACCAGTGCTGAAGGAGTTGGTGTGACAGGAATGATCAGCAAGAGCTTCAAATGCCATATCTCTCCAAGATGAAGTGTGTAGTTTAATGCATACATACAAATGCCCATCACATTTATTTTTGTGGGTGTGGGGATAGACAGAACAACAGACTCAGTCTTTGAGAGGTGCCACAAATCAGCATTTGTAATAGGTAACAATAAATGATGGTTTACAACGGAGCCTTTTTGCTGGATCACTTACGCAACCATGTAGAAAATCCTCCTCGAATTTGCATTCAGGCACAGCTACCCATCACTGTATGAAATCTGGCTGGCTGTTGGCTGGTAAGTTAAGGAAAAGATTCATTTCTCTTTCATATCTCTCTTTTTGCGGGGAGGGGAACGTGGCTTAAAGAATGCACATTAAGAGTGATGTCAATATTCTTGACAATATTTTTTCCCACAAAACCATTTGAACAGGAACGGTCTGAAATCCCAGCAAACATTATTACCTGGGCATTTAAAATTTCAGTGTGATCTTACAATCTCCATCCATCTCTGCGTGATGATGACATTCACTTCTAGGAATTTCCCGTTCCCATGGGATGATTACTCATCCCTGAAGAGTGCTCGGAATATGACAGCACATTTCAGTTAATATTTGTCTGTCTGAGTGTTGTATTCTTGCCACAGAACCGTTTCGATTCAGCCCGAGATTATAGGGTTGCAGGTTTTTTAAAGCCCAACAACCAGTTCCTCTCTCTATTTCTGGAATTTGTTGCTCCTGAGAACACAACCTCCGGTGAAGAAGGAGACCAGCTTGTTTGAAAACAGTAGGAAGACTGTTGCTTCTTGCCCACAACACAGAAATGACTCCTTCGTGGATCCGTCTCACTTTGCTCCTTCCTGCTCTAAAGGCACTGGTGAAGGGCTCGCTTCCTCTTGCACTTCAGTTTTACACCAGTGACTGCAGTGGAATCACACTTAGGATTCTAATTCAAGAAAGAAGAAAATAAAGCCCTAATACTTTCCCTGATCTCAACCACAAAGAGGTGAAAAAAATTTATTCCTTACATTCCTTTGAAACATGACTCAGTTGCTTTGTTTAGTTCAGGAAGATCACATTTAAACTCTTTTTTACCAGCTTAGTGCCCAGCTGGGAGGTGCAAGGCTATGATCAATGGAGTAACCATTCTACAGATGAGTTTCAAGCACTGTCCATTAGGCTTTATGGATTGCTTTAAAGTGTGCTTTAAAAAAAAAAATAAGTAACAAGGAAAGAAATTAAAAGAGCCACAGTGGCATTCTAGCTCCCAAAGTCTGTTATGTGATCCTCACTTTATCCTGGGGAGAGAATAACCCCCCAGCCTTTGAGAACTGGGAGACTGGTGAGGGCATCAGAAGCTGAGCCCATGAAAGTCAGACTGTCCCTACACCTTCACTTCCATTACTGTGCTTGGTTCTCAAAACACCAACAGGCAACCGAAGTTATCTCCAAAGGGTACAAAGCCAAACTTTTGCTGACACTCACAAAGAGAGCAGAGAGCTGGACCCTGTCAGGCAGTTACTCAATACAGTTGTTCTAGTCCCTGCTTAACGGTTCTGATTTTCAAAATCATCAGTGAAGAACGATTAGGAGCAAAAATAGAAGCTCCGAGTTGTTTATTCTGGAAGACAAAATTCCTCAGAACATGTGTTATTAGGGATTTTTCCAAACTGGCTGAGCGATCCTGATTTCCCTTTGCAAGTGCCCCCAGATTTGCATTAGCTGGGGCTACACAAACAGCATCTCTTAATTGGATGTGTATGGTGGAACTGTGCTTGTATAAAAGTGGATAAAATCCTGGCTTATTAAACCTTCCAGTGTATCACTGGGACATATAATGAAGTGTATGTTTGTGCAACTTTAAGGATTAATAAGGTCTTTTAGCTATTCAAGCCATAGTTAAAAATACAGTTTTGGGAAGGCACGTGCGAAGTTAAAAGCTGTGCTTCTCCCAACACCTTTACAGTTTTAAACCAGTGGTCAGTAAGACACCTTGCTGATGCAGTGGGAGGTATCTTTGCTGACAGTAACTGGGACGTGGCCATAAGGACTGACATTTCTTTTGCCTCCAAGGTGTTGAGATCACGTTCGGGAGTTACAAAAATGCAGCACACACGAGAGCTATTTCACGACCACCGCGAACAGTCATGAATTCACAATCAGCGTGGCATTATTCCTGACTGTCACCGTAACGAATAGGACACACTCACAGCTACAGACGCACACTCCCTGTACCCTACCAGGGGTTCTATACGTAACGAGTCTTCCAGGGAGACACTAGAGCAGGTTGCTCAGGGAGGCTGTGGATGTTCCATCCCTGGAGGTGTTCAAGGCCATGTTGGATGGGGCTCTGAGCAACCTGATCTAGTGGGAGGTGTCCCTGCTCTTGGCAGGGGGGTTGGAACTTGATGATCTTTAAGGTCCCTTCCAACCCACACCACCCTAAGAAATGGAGCAATATCATCTATATAAAACATAAGTCCACCCCTAAAGCACAATGCATTCGAGTATACAGAAATGAAACACAATCACAGAACGCATGGGGCTGGAAGGGGCCGAATTCACTAATGGTACAGGGAGGTGCAGGTTTCCTCACCAAGCCAGCACTATGTGAAGTATGACACAGATAGAGAGGGAGAAAATGGCATTGTTCATTTTAACTTATTCCTGCTGTCACCGAAAAAAACGGGCGCTGTGTCAAGACGATTTGGCCTGAACCCCATTGTAATCGGTCTCAGCCTTTCTAAAGGAAGAATTGAGTCATCCACAAAAGGAGAAAGAGAAGAAATCCCATCTCAGAAAGCTGTGCTGTGAATCCAGTGTCAGCAAACAGCATACAGCTGCAGAGGGCGGCTGCCATACGCTGCAGCTTTCAGTCAGCCAGCAGCGCCTGCGAAATGCACACTGATTTAGGGCCTCGGCTTTAGACGTGCTGCACAAATTCAGCTGCCAGATTTCAATTTGTAGATGACATATAGAATGGCTGGGTGAAGCAACCGGTTAAGAGGCGGTCTAGATGGCAACGGTAAGTACCTGGGTAAAAGAATAGACAGCAGTAATAGAATGCTCAAGAGCCTGCTCCAAATTCAGAGGGGTTCCTCTGATTTGGGTGACCTTTGCAATGAGCCTCAAGACCACGTGTTATTAAAATACAGACTTTAATCAGGTAATTCTGCTTGCTTGACGATTTGATCCTCTTTATCCTCCCCACTTCTAGGTAATGAGGAACCAAGTGATAGAATTCCCATTACTTTGCTATTAAAAGGAAGCTTAAGCCCTATATTTTGTCGCTAAAGATGTAAGGATCCAAAGATGTAATTTCCTATGCCACTTCTTGATCGACCTAAACTCCCTCCTTTACTTTTCCAGTCTTTGGTTGGGCAAGTTGATCTTGATGCTCTCTTGTATGATAAGGCCTCAGAGAGAAGCACCTGGTCGCACAGTCCCTGTACGCGGTATCGCTCTTTAGCCATTTCCCGTGCAAAATGCTCTCCAGAACAGACAGCAAGGGTGTAGCTGTCACCGAGTGCTTAAAGCTCTCATAGAGAATAACCAGTTAGCAAAACAGTCCCGCAGTTTATATAGGTTAGGACTTACCAGGACCAGCTCTTCCCACCAAAGCCTTTCAAATCTGATGAAGATGCAATACTACCTAAGAGATCCTGCATGACGGGACGCAGTCAATATTGAGAACAGTTGCAGTTGTAACTGGTTTGCAGAGAGGGGAAATTCTTGCTGGTACAAGAAAGGTCTTTCTCCAGAAGCATTAATAGTGCTGCTAGACCCACAAGCTCTGTTTCTATTTGAAGGTGACCACAGCGCGATGAATTCACAACCAAATTACCTCCACAGCAGGACTAAGGGGACCCACACAATGGCTGATGTCCAAAAACCTCAACTTCTGCTTGAGCTTTGGGTCTTTTATTCTAACAGTTTCTAGCAATAACGATCACTTGCAAGATACACTGTCAGAAACAGGTTCCTGGTTTTTAAAAAATGAGTGATCAAAGATCTGTGTTTTTAAAAATAGCAGTTTTAAATTAAGCAGATAGTTGCTTCTGAGTGAAGAATTCAAAGGCTTGGTAAACTTTATGTGCCCTAAGGAAATGTGCAGGTCTATCTGTATTAACATATTTTTCAAAGAAGGATATTAAGGAACGTGAATTTTCCTATTCAGAAATGGTGAACAAAAATGGAGCATTTTGAGAGATACTGCTATGCATCACTGGCACATAATTCCGTGTTATGATGGATTGCTGTTTCTCATACCAATTTCAAGACTTTTGAATCAGGAAAAGTAATATATTTGGTCAATGTCATAATTTCATAAATCAGAAGTTGATGGATTAATCCATACGGATTTATAAATCACATCAGGATATTCCCTCCCAAGCACAGCTTGCTCTTTACCTAGTTTTCCTCACGGATTCTGAAACGAAACATTATGAGCTTACATCTCCAAATGATGTGTTAACCCTCCAGGGTTTTTCCAGAAAGCACCGCAAGATCACAAGAGCAAAGTGTGCAGTGTAGATGAACTTGGCAAGCTCTCCCGTCAGCCTACAGAGACTGGAACAAGTGCAAATATTCATGTAGTTCACACGCCCTTCAAGAATGCACAAGCAGAAGTCCAAGCACAGCTGAGAATCAGTGCTCAAACCCTCCGCAGTGAAGTCATCCTCAGCAACGAACTCCTTGTAGGTTTGTGAAGCATCCTTCATTTCTTTTATCTCTCAAGTTTAGCTGGTTCTTAAAGAAAAGGGATGTTCTTCAATATTTATTCCGTCTCCCAGATTAATGGCATTTGTTGCCATGTTTTTGTGACATTTAGCCAGGAACACTCAGCGGGAACTGACAGAAGCCTTAACTAAGCCTCTTCTCTACTGGTATAGCTCTACTCTTCATTTCTCCATTTTAATACTGACAAGAAAAGGATCAACAATCTTGAATTTCCTTGGGCATTTAACAGACTGCTGACTGCAAACAGCATCCCAAGATGCTGTCCCTGTTTAACCCCAACAGGCTCTGCAACAAGTTTTGTGAAACTTTCTTCAGTCTGTGTCAAAACCCCTGATGAATTCCAACGAGCTCTACCTCTTGAAGAACAACAGCAACATTATATTTCCCAGGATAGCTGCTCGAGCGTATTTCTTTACCTTTAAAGCCCTGAAGAGCATTTATGCTGACTTCTACATCCTTTAAAGATATTTTAACTCCAGGTTACTGACTGTGCTGATTACAGTATTTGAGGTAACAGACACCAACTTTCTGTGAGGCTTCAATTGTGTTGTATTTTTGAGGAAATAGTGTGGGGTTTAGAAGCATATATTGCTGTGATTATTGTGGGCAAAAGAATCAATCAAATATCCTTAAAAACTGTAAAAAGGAACTTTCCTAGACAAATTTTCTAAGACTGAACTTGAGACGTTCCCCAGTGCTCTATACCTTACTAATGGGTATGTAAAAAATACCAGACCCTGAAAGCTTAGTATTTCAAGACAGTTGTACTCTATACTATAGGGTTTTTTTTAAATTCTAGCCAAATAATGACCATCAGTAAGAATCAATGGAAACTTTAAGGTATTTTTCTTAGTGGATATTAATACATATACTCTGCTGTAAATCTTCTCCTTCCCACTCTCCTCTAAATGTCAGATTTTGAACACTTCCTCATCTGAAATGCTATTAAGTACAATAGAAATGGGAGAGAGGACATAAGCATGGACCTGTCAGGTGGGGACTGGCAGCAAACCAAAAACCACCCACTGGTAAATCCAGGCTTAATACTGGAGCAAGTTTTGACTAGCACCATTTAATTTAAACCAGAATCCTTTTTAATTACAGGAGAATTTCCTGGAGACTTCTTACAAGGGACATATTTTTAGAGCGAACATGAGTCATTCTGGCAAACACTTCTTCATTCTTGAAGAGCTATCATGAGGACTCGCCTATCTCCAAGATATGAGTTACAATCCAGATGGCAGCTTGGGGAAATCCAGCTTTTATTTAGAACATCCGAAAGCTCTCACCCCTTCCTCCCTTTAGGCCCTTGTGAGCTAAACAACAAACTCTGCTCTGTTCACCTGATTCCCAAACAAGTAGCTCCTAATCAAGCAATGAAAAGAAGAAAAAAAAAAAAGAAGGAAAAAAAAAAAAAAAAAAGAGTATCATTTACCTTTGCTGTTGTCTTTAATTAAATGTATTCCACTCTGGTGCTGGCACTGCTCTCAACCTTTTGCTATGCAAATTTCAAGGCTAACTTCTATTCAGAGAACAACAAGTGTACACTTGAGAAGGAGCTGGCATCTTTTCAGTGCTACTTGTGTTTAAGAGCACTCTCAGGTGTTTATGTTATCCCCCACAACAGCCTCTTCCTTTTCCAATTAGAATAATTAGAAAACTGCCAAGAAGAAAATTCTTTGTTTCTTTTTATCCACAATAGATCATATAAGACTGTATTTCATTCTGAAAATTAAAGCCCCTCATTTCCTGCCCCAGGCAGCCTCAGTACGTGTATTACCCTGGTCGTTTTATGTCAGAAGACATTCCTGATGTTGCTACCAGCCCAAATTCACACAGCTCCAGGAGACCTGCTGGTCTGTCCGTGCTGTTGCAGTTCTACACAGCAAGGGCACTTTGGGGACTGAGTCCTGACATCCTTAGAGGAGAGAGAAGATCACTTTTTCTCCAGATGGCCCCAAATCAGCCCCCGAAACTGAAAATACTGTGTGTTTGTGCCAGGTATTGACTTCAGATTCAGATCAGCCTGGAGGACTTTAGACTGGTTTTGAACCAGTAGAGAGAGACAATCACTCACTCTAATTGCACAGCATGATGCAAGTCCATTCACAGACCTCTGCTCATTCACTCCGTTATGAGTACAAGGGGAATTTCTATTGATTATTACCATCCAGAAAAGAAGATGAGTTGCTCCCTGAACAGGCTTAATTTCCAAGCATGCAAAAGCTAAGAGAACACAGCACATTTGCCTACCACTCAGTAAGTTCAGTGTACTTAAATCTGTCTTCAGGCAGGAGCTATGAGGAGAAAAAAGGAAAGGAAAGGGAAAGGGAAAGGGAAAGGGAAAGGGAAAGGGAAAGGGAAAGGGAAAGGGATAGGGCAAGGT
>JANIJG010014895.1:46641-63237 GCA_024611175.1 Megaceryle torquata
AAAAACTAAACACAAAGATTTTTGTGTTCTTCTAGATCCAAAAAAAATGGAAAAAATAAAGAAAAACTAAACACAAATATTTTTGTGTTCTTCTAGATCAAAAAAATGGAAAAAAAATTAAAAAGAAATAGAAAAATAGTAAGAATAGAGCAGAATTTTTAATTACATGGGAAATAAACCCCAAAGCTATTGTCCTTATTCACCTATTTGAGCTCTCTTAGTGCAAGAACTGTTAGCTCTCCCTCCAGCATTTTGTCTAACAAATTTTTCAGTGACTGTCCAGAAAATAAAAGCAGCAAAGTAAAAATGAAGGAGGGAAAGAATTCTCTGTTCAGAAGGTCTTGAGACCCTGCTGATGCAAAGACTTTTCTATCTAGTAGTAATGAGCCCAAGGTTGTTGAACACCCTCAGAGTCTGTTGGTCAAATCCTCACATGTTCTTTTTTTTTGTACTGGTTTTGTGGTAAGGAGAGGGTTTAAAACTAAACTTGAAGAAGGTAACTGTCAGGAACTCTATTTTACATCCTTTCCAAGCTTATATAATGTAAAAGTAGAATTATTTTTTTTTCTTTCTTCTTTTCTTTTCCCCAAAATATCCTTAATTCACAACTTTGCAGTTACTGCCGCACTTCTTTTCAGGAAGGACAACAACTTAAGAACTATATGCAAAAGTCACTTCAGTAAATAAGGGTAACTCAAGGAAATGGAAATCAGTGTTCACTTAGAACCAGTACCAAGCTGAAGGATGAACGCTCAAGACCAGCAGTCGAATGAAAGAGCAGTCAGCTAGCAAGTGCCCGCAGATGGCACTCAGGAATAATGTTTTCAGATCCTCCAACTGTAGAGTGGATAGCACTAGCAATTATTTGTTACAGATCAAAACACACGAGTCAGGTCATTGCATTTTTTCAGGCCTAGTGGTGGACTGCACAGATGATTTGCTGCCTTTATCAAATAGCATAGAAGTCAAATACTACTTACAAAAAAAGTTTCCAATAATGACCATATATATACACACACATAAAAATCAAAGCTGGGAATCTTGGATAGATTGAAGAAAGAACTGTAGTTATCACATAAGTCATTCAGCAGCGTCAAGATCACTCATTCCTGCTGTCAGCTTTGACAAAACTCACACTACAGGTTAAGACCAGGCAATTTATCAAAGAAGTGCCTATCAGAAAATCGTTATGATGGGGTCAGAAACTTCTCTGCAAACCATCATTATCACTTAGTGCATCAGTCTGCAACTTGAGTATCATCTGAAGCACCAAACGCTCCAATAACATGGTAGGGCACAGTCTTCTGCTAGCAGGCCATCAGGGTGGTGCTGAGCCAGACTACATCCTTCTGCTCCCCAAAAAGTTAGGTACCTTCACATTCCCAAGCACTCCAAAGACCCATTGCTCCTAACAGAGATACCGGATCCCCGATGTAAATTTCCACATGCACAACACCACCGAAAATGGAAACGGCAGCTGAAATAATTAGGATTGACATTTATAGGCATGGTCAGAAGCAAACTGCAAGAATGACTGTTTAATCCCATATCCTTCTGTCGTGGCATTAATCGGTGAATGGATGGCAGTTATTAAGAAATTACTGCTGCCCATCACTCACTGCTGTTGCTTTTGAAGAAAGAATTGAACTTTTCCTTTTCTGGAGACACTTGCAGACTCTGTCATGCCAATAATCGCTCCTGCTGGTTGCTTAGACATTTGACATGGTGATTCCTGCTGTTGACCAGGTACAGAGAGATTTGTGGGCTAGTTACCAGAGTGGAGGCAGGTAAAAGCCACTCTGGTTGTCGATGTAAAAGGCTGCTGTAGTACTGTAGTCAGGTATTTCAAGTAATAGGAATTCACAACACTTTACCTAAAGATAATTCAGAAACTCACAGGACATTGAAAAAAATATACTCACCAGGAACCCGAGCTAAACAGCTTTGAATCAAGAGGTGGATATAATCTTCACAGGCAGGTTACATAAGGAATACATGCACACACACTTCATCCTTTGATTGGAAAAGGAGATAAAATATGTTTTCAAAGGACCAAATGCGTTTGCCTATCCAATTTTCTGTACATAAACTTCTCAGAGCAGTTAAAGAAGAAGGTAAATACAATTCTCTCCATTTCTGCAGATGGAGAAACAGGAGGCACTATGACTTGCCAAATAACACATGAGGTCTCAAGAGAGCCTGGAACAAAAAAATCAGTGGAGTTTTCTGGTCTTCTTCAAATTAATAGGAATCTCATGGACTTAAACAGGTCCAGAATCTCCCCTAGAACATCTGAATCTCATATTGAGGACACTATGATTTTGTAACATTCCACAAGATAATCTTCCAGTCAGCTGCTAGCCGTATGTAACCAACCATGTAAAGAAGATTAAGAATTGAATTAATACTCAAGTTTTAATCATCCAAGCAGTTGCTACTGTCATGTAAGGGCAGCAACACAAAGGGTGAGAGGGAGCACAGCTGTAAGTGGCAAACAAAAAGCCAGTGCTGCCTTTCTTATTCCTAAGTAGATTAGTGAAAAATAAACCACTTAAACACCCAGAGCCTGCTTTATGAACTCTGGCTTTTATTTACATAAATGCTAGAAGCTTGCTGGTATGAAATCTTTTCATTTGGGTTATTTAAATGTGAGGCTCTATAGCATGAAGGTCAAACCATCAGGACAGCCTCAGAGAGGCTCTGCTTTTGAACCCTTCTGTGACCCATCTATGGTTGGGGAGTCACTAAATTCCGAGGGAAATCTAACAAGATTAACATTGGCAGAGAGAGGTACCAAACAGTTCAGCATCACATTCTTTTGATGGTTTCTGTCATACAAAAACCTCACAGAAAAATACTGCTGCAGTCCATTCAGTAACTTGAGGGAATCTGAGGTAGTCAATAAAGAAAAAAAAAAAGGCCCTTTGTTCAACAAAAAGGGACTTTGACTTTTAATTCAGTTTAACACAGAACAGTATCAGCCTTATTGGTTGAACAGTGAAAAATACTAAATCTTAATTGAAATGGTTTAGAATTTTAACTGTTAGTGTTTAGAATTATAACCTTTTCAGAAAAGGTTATAACTTGACCACTTCAAATACTCCCCTCACCAGAAACATAACCAAGGACCTGCCTTTGAGGGAATGCTGGTCCATTTGACCTGAACCTGGGGTTTAGTGCTTCTGAGGATGGGAGACAGAGCAATAGCACATTCCTTTCTGACTTGTGAAAAAGAGGTGAAGCAAGAAATAGGTCGTAACTAGAAAGGAAAATCAGTTTTATTTCTCTAGGTGATATCAAAGAAAGGAAGAAAGAAATACTTTATCAATATTTTCACCGGAGAAGAGAAATATTTCTCTCCATTAAATGAAAGCGATGACAAGCTGTCTCATGGAAGGCACTTGGGCAATCAGACTCACACTGAGCAACAGTAAAGGGCCTAGAAGGAAGGCCTGAGGGAAATTAAAAAGTGACAATCCCCGTCCCAGTCCCAACTCGCCCAGTCTCGCTGCTTTTACAGCTTCCTGTGCAATCACTGCTCGGACTCGGCCGTGCGAGCACCAGCCAAAGAGCTGAAATGCTTTGTTCTGGGACTTGAAAAAAAAACTCTTGGTGGTTATGGATGCCTCAGCCTCCAGATTCAGCCTAAGTCCAGACTAAATATCCTCGGATGCACTAACAGCATGACCTCAAGTGAGGTGGGATGCACAGCAGCGGGAGGTGAAAGTACTCTACCTTCCTTTCCAGCTCCTCCATTCCATTTTCTCTTTCAAAGTTTTTTGCCATAAAAGAAAGTCTGTGTTCCTGACAGAAGCCACTTCCAGGAGGAAAGTTTCAACCGTTGATGAGTATCTTCTGAGAGATCTGCCCTAGTTTTGGTGCAGGGGGGTTGGACTCGATGATCTTCAGAGGTCCCTTCCAACCCCTACCATTCTGTGAGCGAACAGAGCAAACTCTGCACGCCTCCTTTCTCTTCCTCTAAAGCCCCAGTAATTAATGTCTATACATTTGGAAAGACTGAATTTATAAATTTATGAATTTGGATTTTTACCCCGTCATGTTATCACGGTTGTCTTTTCACGTTCTCTGATCGAGCCGTTTCAGATGTGAAATGCTTCACGCAGCAGCAATGGACAGGAACGTGTATCTTTCTTGGCTGAAAAATAATTTTGGACTTATTTTAGCCCAATTTCCCCCTCACACAAATGCAATGCAAAGCAGAAGCAAACCACACGTGGTAAGGCAAAATATTGTCCCTCAGCATTCAGAAACTGAGAGAGCGTTAAAACAATTCTTAGAAAAGCATATTAGCTGTAAGTAAGACTGACTTGTTAGGGATTGGTAATGATGAATCTCATCAGAGGTAAAGGTACAAGGCTCAGGCCCAGATGTCATCCTCGTGCAGGAATTAAAATGAGCGATCACGCCTAATGAAGATTCATTCAGGATTCTATCGAGCCTGGCTCATACAGACATATGGTGGTCACTGCTACAGGGAACTGAACCCAAACTCCTTCAGCATAATAAAAAAGTGTGAAAAAAGAGAACTTAGTGATGGAAGGAGTAGAGGTTCTGCTTTAGAAAATGAGAAATCGCACAAAAAGTTGCTTGCTTACAAAAAGACTGCAGAGAAAGCAAACTTTTACATGCTCTTTTTTGGTGGTGCTGTTAAATATCAAGTTGTTATTCAAAATCCCCGTGATGTCATAAGTTTGACTGCCCAGTTGATTCTCCTTTTTTGCATCCACACTCTGATTCTTTAGAGGTGACAGGGGAAACGTTACATTAACCATAAATCCATTAGGAAGTGGCAGTAATCAGATGAAATAAAATAAAAAAAATAATATTTGGAGACATTAACATTACTTTTTCCAAATGACTCTTCCATATTATTTAAAGACACTTCAGAGAACTAACGAAATCCTCAATACTTTCCTGTGAGAAAACAAAGTCTTTAAAATTATAGGCATTAAATCATTACCTATGCTTAACAGATACAATAAATCAACCTAATGAAACATTAGGCAGAAAGTTCTCGCGTACTTAAGCCTCGATCTGCGCAGCATCCATTAACTTGGTGCAGAAGACGAGGTCTGCGACCGACCCTGGAAATACCCTCGTGTATTTAGTTACTCAGACCAGGAGGTATTTGTTAGGTCAAAGTCTACCATCAATCTCATGCCACAAACACATTTTCAACAACCTCTGTCAAAACGAAGATGAGGAGTAAAAGAGATTTAGGACAAAAAGAATTCGTTCTTGAGACGGGGCGGGATCAGGGAGGTGTTCCAATGTTTCATTCACTATCTGGGCACTCCTGTTTCCAGAGGCCAACTACAGCCCGATCAAAGGCACATAGAGCCTCCCACAATCTTACTCAGGGCTCAGAAAAGCACCTATTAATAAAAAATAAAAATAAAAAAGCAGTCACCTCCTTTTCACTTAAATAGGTTGCGATTATTCTGCCTTCACAGAAGGAAAATCTTGTTGCAGCAGAGACCATTTTCCTTCTACTAACCTCCTCCATCCCCTCTTAGTTGCACGGTCCAGTTGTCCGTAAAGCGACTGTATTCCTCCGTGTCACAAGCGATCACAGAGACAGGAAAGGGGGCAGGATTAAAAGATGGCTGTGATTATCTAGAAGAATAATTTCTAAGACTTCATCAGCCTTTGAACTCGGAAGAGGAATGCCTGCCACAATGTGGCTAAGGTTAGGAAAACTTGCCCGTTGCACAGGTTTCTGGGCTTTCTGAGGCATCAGAAGATAAACCGGATAGATCATTAGTCTGGTGAATCAGAGAATGGTGGGGGTTGGAGGGGACCTCTGGAGATCAGCGAGTCCAACCCCCCTGCCAGAGCAGGATCACCCAGGGCAGGCCACACAGGAACAGATCCAGGCAGGGCTTGAAAGTCTCCAGAGAGGAGACTCCACAGCCTCTCTGGGGAGCCCGGTCCAGGCTCTGTCACTATTTTCTTTTAGGAACGGGTCAAAAATAACTTTGCTTTTTAAACTACTACTTTAGAGCTGAAAAGGCAGCTCTCATTTCCCTTTACAGCTAGTTTTCTAATTTCCACTCTTAGCTTTTTGGATTCAAACTGACAACTGCTCTCAAACAACGTCTTCACACTGGCCCAATTCTGAAACACGTTGGCATGGGACGGGGGTTTAAATCTAACCTTAGAAATGAACAAAGAGCTTTGCAACTTTCCAGCAGAAAAGTAACCTTGGCAATTTTGACCATAATGGATGGTAAAGGAGCACACTGCAAGGCTGTCCGTGAAGACCATCTGAAACAAACCTTTTTATATTACCACATTTTAAAAGATGATTCAAAGCCTACTAAAGTCAATAGAAAGATTCACATTGATTTTAGGAGGCTTTGAATCATGCCTAAAATTGCTCTTTCATTATACGTTCACCCAACCCAGTAAAACAAATCCTACAAATCAATAAACTTCTATAAACACAGCAGGGCAAGTATGAATTATAAAAGGTTATAACACGGATAACCAGGATAGGTTACACATAAGCAACAAAAAAAATACTATTTCTTCCTGGGGTTAATTATCTTTGCACAGTTCAAGAAGGTAATCACCTTAAATTATATTGGTCCCACTAATCCTTTCTTGAGTAATTCTGACATTTTAAGGTAGGAAATTTATGGATAGCAATTAATGCATGAAATAGCTGCAGCAAAATTAAATCTACTCAACATTTTCCACTTCCTCCAAAACACAATATTTTGCACATCATTTATTACCTGAATAAATATTTTGTCAAAACTTGAGCACAAGGTGTTTCCCTGGTAGCTCTGCAGAAGTTTTGCATTTCTGTATAGAACTTGCAGATACGACCTGTCCTTGGGCTTCAGTAAGCTTTTGGTGGTACCTGTCATACGCCTCAGGTCAGATGAGTTTGGGTTAAGCTCCCAGTGGGCTGAGTTCATTCAAATTGATCACGCAGATAAGCAGATGCACCTTGATGCATTTTTTTCTGAGGGGAAGGCTACCCATGGACACTTCTTGTGATCTACAAACTGGACACCTTGGTCTGTGTCAGTTTTTTAATACTTTTGTTTCCTTACAGTTATTCGTTGAAAATGGAACGATGCCCTAATGGGGGACAATAAACAAACTCAAGGATCTAAACGCAAAATATCAGTAGGACCCAGGAGCAGGCGTCCAGACCATTTTGAACATAGAGGCTACTTTTAATTTGCAAATGTAATATCCTCAGGAATTTCAGCCATCCATGAGGTCAAAGCATTGCATTTCACCTCCTTTGGAAGTGCTCCCACAGCTGTCCCTCTTCGTGCACGTCCTCTTCCCGTTTAATAGCATCGCCTGGTGCTCACCTTCTCTACCAAACTGTGGCTCTGCCTACAGCTCAAAAATCAAACATCTCAGAAAAAAAAAAAAACATTGGCAGGAAGTTCTGATGTCCTTGAACTACTGAAATAGTGTAGAAATAAACACTCCCCAAATGGCAGCTATTACGTGAAAAGCCGTTATAAGAAATTGTCTTCTTAAGCCAAAACTCAGTATGTCTTGGTTCTTGGGCTACAAGAGCTAGTCTGAAAAACTAATCAAAGCCATAGTGCACAAAAGAAAAGTGTAGAAAATCACAAGCTGAACTGGAGAAACATTAATAGAATATCACTTTGTTAACAGTGATGAAACACAGAGCTTTCACCATCACACTGCCATTTTCAAACGGTTCCTTCATTAACACTGATGCTATTGCAGAAGGAAGAAAGAGCTTGCTTTGCACTGACTTTTAAAACAGGCATTTGAAGAGACCGTAAATAGGATTTTAAAAAGATGGTTTTGACAACTGTAGTAGGTTCACCGGGATTCACAAGCCACATCTAAAAACCAGAAACAATTGCCCAAAACCAGTTTCAACACGGCAGAGGCAAAAGAGAGTCCACAAAGCAGCAGCCAGAGTGAGCTATACATTTTACTTATTAACCGTATGATAACCTGCTCTGGTCTTTTCCATAATGAGGGTGCTAAGACCCTGGCCCAGGTTGCCCAGAGAGGTGGGAGGTGAGGTTGGCTGGGGCTCTGAGCAACCTGCTCTAGTTGCAAATGTCCCCCCTCCCTGCCGGGCGGGTTGGACCAGATGACCTTGGAAAGTTTCTTCCCACCCAAACCAGTCTGTGATTCTATGACTGGACAAATGCATTCACAATCATTTCAGTTGGCACTGAGGTGAACGTTTCCTTAACTTGCTATGAATCCACATGGAAAGACAAAATGTCTTAGCCTGGTAAACGATATTGCTTGGTATCACAGGAATTTGTTACTCCTAAAACAAATTTTTGTACTCTAATGATAACGGGATAATTTGGATAAATAACCTCTGAAGCATTTCTCATTCAGGTAACATTTATTTCATCCCATCTTAGGCATCCAGAGATAAGCTCAGGTGTGACAAAGAGAATGGCTGATACAATCTGCTGGATGTTGTGATGAGAACATTTTAGGACACCACTAGTTTAAGATGGGGACTCTTGGAGGAATGAATGGAACCATTCTAGTTGTCTCTGCTGCTACTGTGCAAGAAGACAGGACTGTCAATGTCACACATCCAATCCTCTCTAAGCCTCTAACCTACCTTTGGGAGATTCTCTTTCTGAGAACCTCTTCTCAGATAAGCTTCCAAAGGGGAAGCCCCAAGGTTACACCGCTATCAGACCAAGCCCAGCTTCAGCAATGCTCTTCCTTCTGCAATTCCTCTAACACTTCAAAATGAACCTAGAAACTCACCGCGTGGGAGCTCTGCGTTCAACTATTTCGAGTGCCACAACACAACACGCTCAAAAGAAGTGAAATACAGTGTTTTGAGTCAGTAATA
The DNA here is from genome assembly GCA_024611175.1 of Megaceryle torquata. Lineage (NCBI taxonomy): Eukaryota > Metazoa > Chordata > Aves > Coraciiformes > Cerylidae > Megaceryle > Megaceryle torquata. Next base: position 55,502 of record JANIJG010014895.1, read on the forward strand.
CAGAACAGTAAAGCAACACCTACATCCATATATGTAAGCAGCAAGTTCCCTCCGCAAACAGCATGGAAAATTTTAACTGGGCCCAGGCTGCACGAGTTCATTACCAGCTGTTTGGTCTCTGGTTTTGTTTCAAGACCCAGCCCCACCATTTCTCATCTACAGATCCAGTCAGCAACAACCTCCAGCCCTGCACAGCGCCTTCCAGTTCTTCATATAGATTCGTTCCAAACCCCCCACAAGCTAACACAGGTCACCACTTCCAGTAAAGTCGTTACTCATCATGCTCTGGAAAGAAAAAACCCCTCCGTTCTTTCTGTCTAACTCAAAAAGCAGTTATCTTTAACCACCAGGATCTCAGGGATGCTGTTCTGAGCACAGATCTGATGTTTTAAAGTGGGAAGTTCATGGATAGCCATTCGAAACAGTTGCAACAAAATGTAAGCCTTTCCTCTATGCTGAAGAGTCATGAAAGTGTGTGTGGGGAAGTGAGTCACAGAACCTTTCTTTCAAAGAACAGCCACCTTCTTTCCCCCCCCAGCATCTTTTTGTTCTCAAACCACTCTCTCCCCCTGCCTGAAGCAGTTTCTTAAGGATTGTCTTCTTGTATCTGCTCCTGGAAGTGACTACTAAAAGAAATGAGAAGTTTCTCAAGCATTTCTTGTAAAAATTGTTTCAGGAAATGCATACAGAAAATTATCTATTTATTTTTGCTATCTTCTAAAATGCAAGATAGAATCAGCACAAGCTCTTGTGAGTCCTTCCCATTAAAATCTTTTGCTTCGTAAGTGAAGACCTCTTAGCATACCTCTTTCATGTGAGTAAATTTATTTCCTTTACACATTTATCTCCTAGGTTAAAAGGGATTTCTCAATATATAGCCCTGACACAAACAGAAGAAAGCAAAGCCATTCGACTTTATAGCTAAATCAGGAAACTGGTATGCAGGAAATTATTCTTAAGCAGCTCTATTTTTGGACTATGCTTGTATTTAAGGAGATTTAACTGCATATAAAAGTAGAGAGATAAATGTTGAGACTGAGAAGAAAGAAAAAAAGGAAAAGAATTTAAAAACTGAGCAAACAGCAGTAATTGCACATGTGTTCAAAAATTCTCTCCGGAAGGATGAATGATGGAGTTGATGGTGAAAAATGAAGAATCCTAAGTGCATTAACTGTGCAGGTGTTGCAAAGTTAATTAGGAAATCTCCTAAATGCTTCCATAAAAATGCAAGAGCCCATTGTACATAAGAAGACAAAACTGTATTTCATGCAGAGCTGTAATTTTGCCATGTAATTATTGGACAGCACCGCAGTCTTCTCGGAGCACTTTTCAGACCCTAGGTCATAATGACCAGTAAGAGTGAGGAGCTCCTGCTCCTGTATTTTAAGACATTTCACATAAGGCAGGCAAAGGAAATTAGAAAGCCTGGTATTTTCATGAAAAACACTTCTCAATTACCTTTGTAACCAAATAATGTTACAGCCACATTCGCAATATTACAAAGTTATTACCCAGCCTAAGTAAAATGAACACACTGTGAGAACTTAATTGGAAGGAGAAAATTGGAAAGTTCCCCACAACAGTTGCTGAATAAGTAGGAATACGTGGAACGAAGGGCACCATTGATTCCTGAAAGGCACTGTAATGACTGGCAGTGCTGGTACCACAGATGGAAGATTCCCTGTTCTCAGAACAAGGGGAGACCAGCGCCGTGTACGCCCGACAGTCCTGCCCAGAACACAAAGGAGTCATTAGCATCCGCTCACCGTGACAGAGTCGAGAAGCTTTCCTTAAGCCTTGCTAAAGCACAATTCCAATAAAGGACTAGTTATATGACTCGACTGAAGTCAACCGGTAAAAACAAGCATTAAATCATAGAATGGTTTGAGTTGGAAGGCACCTTAAAGATCATCCAGTTCCAACCCACCCTGCCATGGGCAGGGACACCTCCCACCCAGACCTGGCTGCACAAAGCCCCATCCGACCTGGTCTTGAACACATCCAGTGATGAAGCACCCACAACCTCCTAGGCAACCTGTTCCAGTGTCCCACCAACCTCACAGTGAAGATCTTCTTCCTAATTTCCCATCCAAATCTGCCCTCTTGCAGTTTGAGGCCATCAGCCCTCATCCTATCACTACAATGTCATTGTTGCAAAAAAGATGTATGTGGTATAGACGAACAGAATTGCAAGAGCGTGTCAAAGAGGAAAGAAATCTGTTGTTAATAATAATCTAGATGCTCACATTTTCTCCTCTGAGTTTCCTGGCAGAAATGATGAAGTTCTTTATATAAATTTAAGAAGAAGGTTTAAGCACTTTTTGATTGCTGATGCTGCTCTTCAGGGTATTGACATGCCTCTCGGTTAGCCAGGTTTTAAAAAACTCATAAACCTCGTGGCTGCGTGTTCTGTGTCACGTTTGATGGCAGTCACACAACGTGTACAACACGCACTGTCTTCCACCTTCTGCACAGAACGTAGGCACAGCAAAAGGCAACTAAAGCCTGCCTTGTTTGGTCACACGTGGCTGGGAATGAAGGGCAGATGAAAGAAGAGGTGGAGACAAGAACAGTAAGACTCAAGAGCTACTTAAGCTACACACTGATGTGGGCTAAGATGGGAATGTAGGCAAGACTCTGTACGGGTCAAAAGGACTTTAGGACTATTGTGTTGGCTATGGCAGAAGCTCTTCACCTTTTTATTAAAGCCACAGAACCAGAGAGACTTTTGAGTTTTGAGAGTGAAACTTATTTGAACATACAGCAAGCTTTCTAGAGGGAAAAAAATAATAGTAAAAAAAGATTTTTCAAAAGGATCTACCCCTGGACTAATACATCCCCCTTTCCTCTTGACTTGGTTTCTAGTCTAGTAACTTCCAGTAATTTTCCGGGTGACAATGGACTCTACACACCCCACACTAAAACCCTCTACGTCGAAGAACGTCGGAGCTGTAGGACTATCTCATGGCTGTTCTCAGCAAAGCCCTTGTCTTCTCTGACAGTCATTCTCCTCAATCTTCTAGAGCTCCTGGGAAAGACAACTTCCCTTTCCCCCCTGAGATGTCCACTTGATCCAGTTTACAGCACAAGGCCAACAGGCAGCCTACCCTCTACTGCAGTTCCCAGCAAAGAACTGTAACACAACCGTGGAACTTCAAGAAAGTATAAAGACAGAAGAGAGTTCAGTTCACAGTTTACCATAGCCAAAAGCCCTGCCTCTTCATAAAGGAATGGTTTATGAAATGGCAGGAGTCATGATACTGTTTTAGAAAGAGAATTTCCTGATCCTGAGTCTGTTAGTGGCAAACCTCACAGATCTGATGACTCGGGAAATACTCTCCGGTCCCATACATAAGAAACCATGCTGACAATTTTCACAGCTACCTATAAAACCTGGGTACCCTGTCTACATTTTCCAGAATCACAGACAGTTGAGTTTGAAAGGAACCTCCAGAAATCATCTGGTAATCACCTACTGCTCAAGCTGGGTCAGCTACAGCAAGTTTCTCAGCACCTTGTCCAGTTGTGTTTTGAGTATCTCCAGGGATGACAGCCTCTCTGGGCAACCTGTCCCGTGTTCAGCCACCCATGGCCTTTTGATGTTCAGACAGAATTTCCTCTGTTGCAGTTGGTGCCCATTGCCTACAGTCCTGTCACTGGGCACCACTGAGAAGAGTTTAGCTCCGCTTTCTACTCGCCCTTCCATCAGGTACCTATAACAAATTATGAGATTCCCTCCTGAGCCTTCTCTTTGCCAAGCTAAAGCCTGGCAGTTATCTCAGCTTCCTCTCAGATGAGAGGTTTTCTACTCCCTTGGATTTACAAGGACATTTGGAAAAAGAGGAAAACCAAGAACCTGGTTTGGAGACTACTCATTCTAGCATGATACAAGCTAAAACATTTTAAGCTTTTCATCACAACAACAGCTGTAAAATAATTCCTGCCTCACTTTCTTCAGTGTTCCAATTAAATATTGCACAGATCCCGGGCTGGAATGTGCGGAAATGGGACAGCAAAAGGGGTAGAAAAGGGACAGAAAAGATTACCAATGCCCTCTAATTTATGCTTTCAAATGCAGAGCTGTAATTGCAATTTTAATCACAAGTATTCTGTGTGTGCATTGAATACAGAGGTCTTCATGTGTCAACTAGCACCCAGGAAAGCTGCAGGGATTTTTTTTTTCCACTTTAATGTATTCATGTTAACATGTAAAAAGATCCATTTTAAAGGCACTGAAAAAAAAAATAGTGACAGCTTCAACTATAACTGTCAAAAACAAGTGGATATAAAATTCCAGCTTGCCACTAATGGCAGGGTACTTTTTTGTTTTGCCTTCAAACACTTCAAAACCAACCTGCTCAAGGTGGGTGGCAACCCCTGGTTTACGCCCTCCGAGTAAGCGCCGCAAACGATGCCACCAGATGAGCCGAGCAGGTCTGCTGAGAAGAGCTGAAAGCCAACGCCGGTAATGCTATGGGCTTCTGAGATAGTTTTACAGGGGATTTTAGGTCTTTTTTATGTTGTCACTTTTGGCAGGAACAAGACTTACTTTACGCAGTCATTTTTGTGTTTCGTGAAAGCTTCTTTCAAATGTTTACAACTTTTAAATACCTGAAGCGTTCAGCACTTCTTGTTTCAATTTCAAACATATTTTCTTTTTTCCTGTAGTGTGCTGGCAATTTTGTCACTGTTATTTAAATAAAATGGAAGAAACCTCGGGGGAAAACACCGCTTTCTAGGACTAAGGGTTGCAGAGGCTGATCCTAAGCTGGTTTTGACCCGACACTTTCAACCTTGCTGCAGAAACGTCGCGCTGAACACATCCACGAACCTTGATGGGGTCTCAGCTACCTTCAGGCTTGAAAATTAGCACTTTTTGAATACAGCACAGATAGAGGTATTATCGGGACTTAAAACATGATCAGCCAGAGAAGGTCAATAGCACTTCACCACTAATTCATCCCTTCTCTTCAAAATACACACACTGGTCTCGCATCTAAACAAGGGAAAACTGCCTTAAAGAAAAGCCTGGAGTCAGTAGGCAAGGTTCATTCCAGCAACAGAACTGCACTAAAGATAATGAAACTGGATGATTGTAAATCCCTTTAGGAGACCAGAATCTCATCCAGTATTTCCTGACTAGTCTTATGTTACAGTCCAAGTTGAACAAGGAATTAAGAATTAAATCAGCCCTATAAAAAAATAGAAAAATAAAAAAAAAGAAATCACATCTTGAGAAAATTTAATCATTAAAATGGAAAAGATATTAGTTTCTTTCAGGACATCAATAATTTATCTAGCAATACTTTCCAGCAAATATTAACTATGAATATTTAATAGATACTTGTGAACGACTTACAAACAAAAACAAAAATGGAAAAATGTTAAAACGATCCTGGATAAGCTCCTATAAAGTATCAAATTGAATCATACCACCAAGTCAGTAGTAAATTCAACAGTTAGAAGCCAATTCTTTATGCAAATGCACTCCAGCTAGTAAAGCTCTTAAGTGTCTTCTGGTTCAAGTGCAGAGTTTTATCTATGCAAAATATTCTGCAGTCATATCAATTTCAATTTAATTTCTTCGGGAAATATTTTGAGATCTGGGCCTCTCTTCTCAGCAGAGAAAAAGAAGAGACAGAAAGGAATAGCTCGGATTTGCAATCCAAAATAAACTACTTCCAGCACAATTCTGCTTTCCAAAAGCATTCATTCCAGAGGCCTTCCTTCCATCCCAACTGGCAGTGTGGTTCCCTGTCTCCTAGGGCAGCACCACCAGGCAGCAGGGAAAACAGGAGTGGATCAGCTCCCCTGGCATTTTGATTAGAATGGTTTGGAAGTACTTCCACGAGGTGCCAAGCCGGGGCATCTCTGGAGGAGCTAATCTGCAGCTGCGAGCAGTATCAGGGATGACCCAGCACCTGCCTGTCCTGCTCCTGGAAAGCCATGCTGGAATCAGCTCAGAACAAGGCAACTGTGATTATCTCCATCCAGCCCATTTCAGCTCCCAGCAGCAGCTACATCAAGTTCTTCACTCAAATCTGCCCGCAGCCCCGTCTGCTCTCAGTGTCTCTGTCACCTGAAGCTCAGTGACCTGCGCCCACCTTTGCTGTCCTCACACCCGGCTCCTTCCCTCCTGCTCCATCCAGGACTGATCATTCCTGGTGGTTCTTTACTGGCAGCCCTGCCTCTCCGGGCTCCAAGCTGTAGTTTTCCCAGGTTTCTCCCTCTTCTCCCCTCAAGGGAACAGAAGATCTCTCTGTCATCCCAGTGTAAATTATTAATCACCACCAAGTCTCTGCTGCTGAATTTGGTGGCATTTTTATCATTAGATTCCAAGGAAGTTCAGCAAAGTCTTTATCCAAGTTTTACACCAAATCAGTCTTGACATTTCTTTAACCATGACAACAAAACTCAAGAGATAAGTTTATTTATACAACTGCACAGTCCTAAATTTTCTGTTCCTTTCTGCTCAAGGCCAACCCTGTAGAGGTCAGAGTAAGGTAGCAGCACCTCATTCCCTGTCTGTGGTAATGCCAGGGAACTCTCCCCAGCCAAGATCTGAGGCTTCTCATCAACTCTGCTGCTCTGACAACAAGCCTCACATGCTCACACTTCCCTATTTGGGCTTCAAGATGACTCCTCAACTGAAGTACTTTCAGCAGAGAAACCACTGCCAAAAATCATCTGGCCCACAAAACCTCTCTCAATCACCAGGAGCTGGAAGGAAGCAGCTTGCAGGAGATGGCTTCCCTAGATACAAAGCCAAAGCTACCCATGTCATTGCTCTCTACATCACTCCTCCTGGATGAAGACTCCTCCCACCACAGCTGCAAATACCACAGGTTAGGATAGACAGAGGAGGTCTCAGCTAGTGCTGGTGGAGCACCAGCAGACCAAGAAACATCTGTCTGGAAGCCAGGAGGATTAACTGCTGTCTGTGGTGAGAAGGGAGATGTACTCTGTGCTCTCCTGGCAGTTGCACTTCCCACCATCTCTAGTTCATGTCAGGGAAAGTCACCGGGAGATTGTGTCTCAAATGTTCAGCCAGAGCTGCGAGAAGAGATTGGTTTTATACCGCTGGAAAGATCAAAGTTATTTCTTCTTTGTTTCCCTCCCCGTTCCTCTGCAGTTTAATTCCCTTTCTTGTTTCAGGTAAGCAAGTCTTGTGAGCACAGTGTGTCTAAGTGTGTCTCTGTGCCTGTCTTTCTGCAGGGCTGTTCAATCTTCCTAGCTCCTCTGTACACTTTGAGCACACTATCTCATTTCAACCAGCACTAGAGGCAGCTCTGAGGGACAAATACACACGAATCAGTCTTCCTGAGCTCTTCTGCTCTCAGAATGGCTGACTTCTCTTTGGTTTGAGGTGAATGGCAGTGTCACGGGTTAGGGTCAGGGTGGCCCCTTAGACCTATAAGAGACGTTCTCTGTTAACCCCCCTCCCTGCCCAAAGGGGAAGAGAAAGGGAATAGGGAGAGAGACTCAGCCATTAGAAAAGGAACTAGAACAGCTTTAACAAAAAAACAAAATAATAATAACAATAAATGGAATGTGTACAAATATTTACAAACCCAGTACCGAACCCAACCCCCTGATGGTAATCACATCACTGTCACCACTGGTGCTGTGGAGCAGGCACCGGGAGAGTCCCAGCCTGGGCCCCACAGCAGACGGGAGCTGTGTTCAGGAGCTGGATTCTGGTACTGGATTCAGGAGACACAGATCGGGATCAAAGG
>JANIJG010014896.1:0-32500 GCA_024611175.1 Megaceryle torquata
GAACAAATTGGTGTGTTTTTTTGGTTTTGTTTTTTTTTTTTTTTTTTTTTTGTGCTATTTTAAAATATGTGCCATTGAACAAGGGAGTCCAGCCAGCTACCAAGTGGCATACTGACAAGATGAGAAACAAATTCAGGAAGATATGATTCAGAAGGGCACAGGTTTGTTTTTAAAGCAAGCCATTTATTTTTACCTCTGCAAAGTGAAATCTATGCATTGATCAAAAACTGCAATAGAGGTAGTTCATACTTCTACAGGGAAAAAAAAACCAACCCATCACATTGGCAGTATTTCTTCCTTTTTTCCTGTTGGGCTGCTGGTTTTCCATGCATCACCCATGCTAATTATTAGGTAGACAGAAGAGCTGTTCAACCAGTTCACTTCCCCTATTCTTGAACAGATTGTTTGAGACATAATATGAATACTAATTAACGATAAAATATCTGTCAGTGTTTTGAAATACAGACCAAGATAGCACTTTCTTAAAGTATCCTGGATAGTTCTGGTACAATTAGCTCCACTGGTCATAAGCAAGGTCAGTAAAAATCTCTAAAAGATTTGAGCAAAATTGGCACTGCTTTTGGCTCAGATTCAGTGGGAATTTTGCAGTTTAAAAAAAAAAAAATTAAAAATCCCTCTGTTCCTAGCACACTTGTTTGTATCTTAAGATGGAATTAATAGAAAGTGTTCCTAACATGTCACCATGTTATGGAAGGGTGGGTGCAATGTGGAAAGAGGAGAAAATAGTCAAGACACATCCACATGTTTGCAGCAACTGTATTTTAGGGGGACATAAGTTAAGATAAAGGAAGGAGGAAGGACATTCCTCTTCTCTTTCCCGTGTCTTGGTTACGAAAAGCAAGCATAAATGAACAATCAGCAAGGACAAAGCATCAAACCAGTACAGTGTTTTAGCAGATTTCAAGAGGTTGTCTCTAGTATGTTTGAAGCTTTACACAGAAAAAATATTAGCATAAAAAGCATTTAAAACAGGGAAGGCATCATAATATCTTGTTCACAGTACTGAAATCTTAACAACAGGATATGTCACAATGTATGGTGTCAGTCCTTGTGCTGTGAATGGGCTGGACTCAATGATCTCAGAGGCCTTTTCCAGCCTCAATAATTCTGTGATTCTGTGAAAGTGTTCTGCAAAACCCTGCTAGAACCTTGCAATAGTTTCTGGTTTTGGAGCATCTACAAGGATAACAGAAGATCTTTCAGGCTATAGATGCACAGTGTATCAAGTCTAGAGGACTTGCATATCCAGTAAACTCGGCATAGAAACAAAACTACAATTTAATGGATATGTAGTTATACACTGAATGTCTCAGCTTACACTGATGATTTAATTTTCACTGCAGCCCATACAAATATTTCCAGTGGCAAAATTTTGTTAAAGATTTGACAAACCAAAAATAAAAAAAACTTGTGCTGCTGAGATGCTCACTTGTACCAATTTATTTCCAATATAGCTCCACAGCAATAAGCAGTTTATAAATGGGGCCTCATGCAATTCCACATTTCTTCCCCTTCCATTTTCATTTGTATCACTGCAAGTTAAATGAAAGGTGAGTCTTAATAAGATAACATAATAGTTTAGCAGCTGTTTTGCTCAGTTAGCACAACTGTAAATAACCATGGGAATTCAGTGGACAATCAGAACCCCAGTGTATGCAACCCATACTCTAGCGGATAGGAATGTTAAGCTCTTATTTGAGAATTACTACTTTTCGTAGCGTAGCTGTGCTGCAGGAATTACATATAATATAGAGCTAGTTCACAGCTAATACAGAAGGAAGACAATATAGTAGCAAACTATTATTATATTTCACTTTACTTTTTTAGGAAAGCAGAAGGAAAAGCATCTACAATACTATGGAAAGTAAAAGTTAGAACACTTTGTGACACTTGGAACAGTTCTATGCCATGAAAAATTTTTAAACACTTAAACATAAGCTACCAAAAGGACACAACATATCTCCCACAAAATATAATTCAAAAAAAGAAATAATGAGAAAAACAGACTTAACTGGACATAAGGACTAAATTCAGCTGATAATTAGCAAAAGAAAGCTGTAATTATTGCAACTTAGAAAGAAATAGAAGTATACCTATAGATATGCACAGAGTTGTTTGAGTTTTTTTTTTTTTTTTATTAAAGGCCAACAGCAATTATGTAAACTTTATGAAACTTTTCCTGGTGGTATTATTAAAACTTGCTAGTGATTAACTCGTATAATACAAAAATTGCAAGGAACTTCTAAGGGAGGGATTTCAACCATTCACCCACAGGTATTTTGGTCAATATGAACAAATGCATGTTCCTTGGAACGGATGGAGTCAATATGCAATCAGCCAAATCATTGTTACGAATGCAGCATGGTGTCTGAGTGACTGCTGCCCTTTAAAAGGTCAGAGTGCACAAAAGATTCAGTGACACCCTGACCTAACAGTGAAATAACCCACCATTATGTTCATTCAATGTAAATAAGCATAACTGACAACGCGCTAATAGGCTGCCTCTGGTCAGCCATGTGTACCTCTGACCTTAATGAAGACCTAAATCAATTAATACTCCAGGCAATAAAGACCTCTGGCTGATTAAGTTAGATGGAAATCATCTTTTCTAACAGGATTAAAGCTGTAAGGTGGTGAACTTTTTATTTAATATATGATAATCCTTTCTTCCTAGGGCCCTCTTATTTTAGCTAATGATGGTAAAATTGCTTTTTGCAATATAAAATCTTTTATTCATCTACCTAGAGTGAATAAAATTTTAAAGGTTCAGACAACAGCAACTGAAAAGCTTGGAATTCACACTATGAACACAAATTGTATCTGACTAACGTGGTTCTAATATACCACAACCTTCAATGTAATTCACGTTTTTCTTGAACTGTTACAAATTTGTAGCCTAAAATAGTTGAGTTGATCTCATATAGTTTAATTTAATAGACTTTGTTTTCAGAAAATGGGTATAGTTATCAGTAGCTAAAAGATGGATATATTCCTAAATGAAAAATATGTTATGATTATCTGTGACTAAAAAAAGACACTTACAAGAATCCACATATAACTTAGTGAAATGCTTGCATATCATAATCAAAAGTCCAGAACTTCCCTTAAAAGAAAATATTTTTTCCTACTTAGGTCAAAAAAAAGCAGAATTAGGCAATAGCATATTAATACTGTCTTACTGAAATAGCTGCAATATTTCCACAATTTTCAGAGATTTATAACTCACTTTTCAAATGCTGTGAATCCAGTATTCTAATCGTCATTTTGGGATGGAAGTTTATATGTTTCAAAATGAATTTTATTACCTAAGGTACAAGACTACAAAACATGTTTTTGCATTGCTCTTCACTATTAAAGTTTTGTGCATTTCCTAATTGGAAATTATACCAAAGAGAACTATCATGTCATGCGGTATGCACACACAGAGTAGCACAAAAACTGGCAGTTCTTTCAAAAGGTACAAACTCGACAGTGAATCTGAAGAATCTGTTAGGAATACTAAATCAACTTCAAAACATTACCTCCAAATACCTCCTATTCATACTTTATGCTGCCCAACTGTAAACGCTTCTGCAATCCTCTGAAAATCAAATAAATCAAATTGAGTCTTTAGACTGTGCTGGACTTACAGCAGGCAATCTCATATAATAGATTCCTGAAGGTTTGTAGCACCTTTAAGTTTAACAAAATGCTATATGCAAAGACATGAGAGGGATGATCAGGTCAGAAAGCTTAAGAGAAGGTGAGATCAAAGTCTCAGCCTGAAAACCATTTAAAAAACCCTATTCTATCCTATCACAGAAAATTGTAATACATATTTTTTTTTCCAATATGTTGATTATATTTAAGTCTTGATCAATGCCAAATCAATTTTATACCGGTCTGCAACTGATGGAAATAAAAACCACACACTTCTGATTTACAGAAGACAAAGACTAAGAAACTCGTATTTCCCAAAAATCCCACCCCAAAAGCTGTCATTCACATTCCAAGAGAGTATAAGACAGAAAACAAAAATAAACCTAGCTTTTAAAGTCAGCATCTGTAGTTACAAACATCTAGGAAAGGTTCCAGTAAAGTGGATGGAAAAGGCTTGTCATCTAATAGATACATGTGGACATGACAGCTACTCTGAAGTCTTCTCCAGGACTTTCATTTTGGTCCATTTGGAATCTCCAATACACAGGGAGGAAATTAAGAAGATACAGGTAAAATATTCTTTACTCACTATGCATATTTTGGACCATGTCCTATACTGGCACATAGGGTACATACTGTTCCTTTATGAAAAATTACAGTAGACAGTTCAAAGGCTTAACTGCCATAGAGGATAAACTGTTCTCCAGATCCTAAAGGATGTTTTTTCTAAACAGAAAAAGAGCAGCTTCCCTACTTGAAAATAAGCAAGCTAACAACAGTATTAATCTTTGATGCATTTCTTTCTTGGGACGGTGGAATTGTAGTCTTCATGACTATTAATCTTTCACCTTTTACAAAGCCTACAATTTCCTTTCAAGCTTTTGAAAAAAATCCCAAGTTTTCACACAACCACATTAGCAAAATCTGCCAACTGTGAAAAAACTGAAGAACACTCAGCTTTATGAGCATACCTTATCTAAAAGATGGAGTAAAACCTCCAAACTGATTAATTTTGATTATTAATAATATATTAATTTCTTATTCATATCACTTTGAATAAAGATGCCAAACAAAGCAAATTAAAGAAAAGAACTATGAACAGTCTATTCCATAGCAATTGGGGTGGGATGGGCAATGAGAGATTTAATCAAATCAATATTTACCAAGAAAAATAAAGGCATATTCAGGGTCCAGAAAAACAAGGTGGAAAAGATTAGTAGCTAAAAGTGTAAAGCGATGCAAATGACTCTATGTGGACATGGACTACTGAGCAATGTATACCACCTTTTTAGAAAATGCATATTATGTTCACCAGAGTTGACTGTGTTTTTTAATTAATTATATATGCACAGATAAAGGAGGATAACAGTTGTAATTCACCTGGATTCTTAAAATATCAGATATAGCCTATTCAGAAATTATTTTTAACTCGCCTAATTATAAATGCTGTTAACTAGTTGATAGTCTGTAAGGAGAGAGTAATGAAAATGCCAATGTACTGAAGTGGGGTGCCGTAGGGATTGGATTAGGCCTGATTTTGTTTAACATCTTCATTAAGTCAATGGAAGAAGGGATTAACAGCATGGTAATGAAACCTACAGAGGATACTAAATCAGGATGTGTACCAGTAGAAATAATAAAAATGAACACAAATTGGTTTGAAATAAAGGCAGGAAATAAGAAAATGAGACTTAGCAGAAATTAAAATTCATGCCAGAACATATGGCAAAAATATTTTGAAATACAGATATTTGTAACAAGGGAGAAAACTTCACTACAGAAATACAGAACAGTTTATGTTAAATCACAACTTCTCTTTGCTAGAAGCAAGTTCAGCATATGACAAAGAAGATATACAGACTCTGTTTCCATGAAACAGGCCAATTCATCACATCTACCAAATACTTGTTCCAGTACAAGTGACACCTACTCTCAGCTAATGAAAGTGAAATTTTCTAAAATGTCAGAAACTGGTACCATACGCTTTAGGAAAGATTTTCCACATTTCAAAATGAATGCTGCGAAAGATTGGGTGATACCAAAGTTTCAGATCATTATTCAGAGCTGATGAAGTACTTTTTTCCAGAAGTTTTTACATTTCATCATTAACAGTGATTTTCAGTTTACAGTCTAACATAGCTACTTTCAAAAAAAAGATATAAGAATTCAAAAAATACTTTTTCCCCCCACTCTGTTGAAATGAAAAATGTCTAAGCCTGACATGAAGTTACATAAGCATTCATTTGGGGTTCCCACACAGTTCATTTGTGGCTTCGCTTTTTATGACTATTATTCTAAGTTTAGTCTGATAAGGATAGCTTTATAATTCTAAATTTATTCTGATAAGGATAGCTTTATAATACATCATCATTCTTTGTCAGTTCTGTATTTAAAAAAAAACCCCAAAATTATATATATATATATATATATGCTAGCATGTCCACATTCCCTCCTTGATTTCTGCATTTTCCTCTATCTATGCTTGCAGTTCTAGGGGACTGGAGAGCATATATAGTAAGAGAGAGGTTATGAGATAACTGTATTCACACGAGCAGTATCTAAAGGAAGACTAAAAAAAAAAAAAAAAAGATAAAGTGATGTGATACCCTTATATCCCTATATGTGCCTGCATTACAGACTTTGTCTCAACTTTTATCCTTAAATATACAATCTACTTTTATCCTTAAATATACAATCTACTTAAAAAGGGATCTTGTAATATCCTTTCCACAATATCTGGAGTTTCTACTGAGAATGTCCACTTACAGTAAACTAAATAATGAGTTAAACTATCAGCAGTTCTGTGATAAAGCAGTCCAAGGCAGCACAGTAAAAATTTCTAGGCTGAAGTTTTTTGCTAACAATAAGGGTGCTACTGCTTAAGGCTGTTCTGAAATACAGCATTCAAGGAGAATGAAGATTGCAGTCATAAAAGCCTCTGAACAGTGAGTTGGGTTTTTTCCCACTCCTACCTGTCTTTACAATCCTTCCTCAGGCCAACTGTTGAATGGGTTAGTGGGATTATAAACAGAAGAGGGACAGATAGGCAGAGAAAATAATCTGTCTTGAAAGGTGAAAGCTGTTCATCACACAACAGTAAATGACACTGTACAAAACACATTAACACTGTGACATTCTATTCTTACAGAAAATGTTTTGTTCCCAGTCATCACTTGGCTTAATATTCTTATTCAAAATATGCTTTTCATGTATGTCACTGGCTACTTTAAGTTAACTGGACTGTAACTATATTATAATTATATTCTGTGCTGCAATATATATTAATTAGGGTATGGAGTTAGAAACTTGCATTATACATTTTCCTATTTTTTTCTGTGGGCTTTTGGTCTAATTTGGAAGTTCTCTTTTTTTTTTTTCTAATACTTATTTTCACAGAATTCTCTAGATGGATTAAAAGGATAAAATTGTTCTGCCAACCAACCTGCAAGCATGTTTCTATCCATCTTAACCCCACAAAGTGAGGTCAAGAACCAGTGCTTGCAAACTTACTATGTGCCTTGCCCTTTTTGTTTGCATTACTAATAAAAGTAGTTGTTTTGGCTAGCAAAAACAAATTGCAGAGTCAAGCTCTCTGATATAAAAATTCGTACAAAGCAAAGCATTGAAACTAGAAAGGTGTAAATAGAAGGAAGGGATGGGCAAAATGCAGTAAAAAAGTAATCCAGCAATTAGGTTAATCAGCTGTGATACAGCCAAGATCCAGGTTCAAATCCCTTCTTTGGTAATTCTCTTTTACCTGGTAATGGCAGTGTTGTTCTGGCAATGGGCAGCCCATATCTTTCAAGCAGCTTCTACTGTAACTGTTCTAATTTGTTTAAGTGAATTCACGTTCTTGGTACAAGATGCTGTTGGGTTTCTTGATGAACGTTTGGATCAGTATGCTAGAAGTTAATATAGGATGGAGAGATCTCTCTATGACAAAAAGTAAAGATCCGAAAAAGCTTTACAATGAACATTAAATCAAAATTCCTACATTTCTGACTATGATTTCTACCTTGATAATCCAACATTATCCAAAAAGAAATTACCTACTGAAATTCGAGGTTTTCCAAACTGCTATGAGATGGTTATTGTTATCTTCTAGCTTTTTGGAATACTAAGAATTTGACAATATGAAAGATACTTAGCAAAGAGTAAGTCTTACACCGCAGAACACTTAGACCAATGATCCTGCATGAACACAATTTCTGTGAAATATTTAGGCTACATCAAAAGAAGTGAGATGATAAACTGTAACTCATGTGGGGAAGGTAGATCTAATTAGATTTTTAAAAAATAAAATACAAATACTTATGAAAGCCTAATGTGTATGTGCAATGTGATCAAGAAGTTCTCTTTGAAGTATAATGGTTAAAATTTACTTGAGCACAAAAATGATGAATTAAAAATATCAATGACATTACGATCTGAAAATCTTTGAACTTTTTATTTGAATGTTATAAATAACCAATAGAGTACCTCTTCAAAAATCACAGACTGTATCAAAGTTTACAAATTATGCTGAGAACTCTTTAAGTATATCATTTTGCTTTTTGAGGTTAGAAAAGTTATAGGTGGTTCGCTGAAAATATCACATTCTGTGACAATATGAATGCCTAGCATTTTGCTTATTCAGACCACAGAAAGAGCTTCTAATTATCAGCTAAAAAGTGGACAGCATTTGAAAAGTATGCAAAAATGACAAGACTTCCAATGATGGAAAATGTGTCCTATAAATTTTACATTCTATTTACATGACATATAAGACTGAAGTTGTACTACTTGACTGTTCATCCACCAGTTTTAAGTAATGTTTCAGGGTTTTGTGAGACAATAATTTTTTGTTGCTGAAAAAGTCTGGCCTAAAATGAAGCAGCAAGAATTACTTGTTATGAAGTCCAGTGAAGTACAGTTAACACAGCAGCTTTCATTGTGTGATACCAGTTTGCATTTGGCAATATAACTGTTCACAGAATTTAATTCTGAACCTCAGGGTTTTGGCCATTCAGGCCTGAAGGAGTTAAACCTTGTAGCTCCTCAACAAAAAACAATTACATGTTTTTGCAGAAAAATATCACAATCTGATAGTGAATAATTAAATGTTCAAACCAAAAAGAAATGAGCTATTTCTGTGATCTATGTTTTGAACTTCTAATAACTAGGCTGATTCTTCAGAATAATAGCTGTGTTAGAATCAGGACGGGCACTAATGGGGAATGAAGAAGGGTATGAAAGAACACTGCATGTAATGTGAAGATGAAGAAGCAAGAGTAATTCCAACTGATATTTTAAATTTGGTTTTGTGGCTTTTTGTTTGTTTGTTTGTTTGTTTTTTAATGCTAACTCATGGTGTCATGGATGTTTATGTAAAGGAATGTTATTCACTGTACACCCTGACCTTGTAAGGTGACGTAATGCTTTATTTTGCAAAATTTTGTAGAAGCAGAAATTGCACCTCGCAGGACTAGGCTCTAGATGCAGAACAAGATAATGATGAAATTCAGATGAAATTCAAATGAAATAAGCCTTCTGAAACACCATCAGTGAACAATAAATCAGCTCAACAACTTTCCAACACAGGAAATGGAGAGTTAACAAGTGTACAAAATTTTAATTCTTTTAAAAAGGAGGAATAAATCTGCTATAGGGAGCTGTTTTGATAGACCTTTGAAGGTCTTCAAAACTCTCACTAATATGTTATTCTCTAAAAAATATTCCCATAATTCTGCTGCCTCCCATCATTCCTTGCCTCGAGATTCATCTGTCAACTTTGATGCATCTTTTAAAGTACCCCTCCAAGCCTAAAAACCATGACTACAGACCACAGAAGAGAACTCTTTGCTTTGAAACTATCTGATCAATCAGAAGATCATTTACCTGCAAGCATTATTTGGTGAAGCTAAAGCGGCACATCAACCAGCAGCATCTGAAGGCTGAGGCAGCAAAACGTCAACAACAAATTGTCATTGGCATTCCATTTATGAACCTTCAAACAGCATCAGATCTTTTCCATGGGAAACCAGATCAGGTCAGACTGGAGCTGAATATTTCTTAACAAGCTAACCATCAAAAGAACTTACGTTTTGAATAAAAAGGCTATCATTTGTTGATTTGAATATCAAAGGGATCCACTGCAAACTCCCAGTCTAGAAAAACCTCCCTAAGCTACACCAGACAGGTGTTTAATAATCTATTATTAAGGCACTATTTTAGGTTACTCAGAATCATAAAAAATAGCTGTAACTGTGAAGCTGCAAATGGGACTGCACAAAGAAATGAATGCTATTAACATACTATTAACAATTCAAAAGAATGAGTTGACATACCAATCAAACTTGTTAATTGACTGTCAATGGCCTGTCCCTGAATATACAACATGACTGCATTATATATTTCAAATGCTGACAGGAAGACAGTTTCATTTGCATTAACTTCATAAACTGATCAACAACCAAACTGCCACATACATTTATAATGGGAAGCTGAATCATTTCAATATTCATGCAGCTCTGTAATTGTAAATTAGGTGCTGGCAAACAATACAATACTGTACATACTCTAAAATATCCTAAATTTCTCTGACCTACTTTCTTTTTTATTTTAAAAGAGCAGTGGAGAAAGGTTGTCTCTTACAGAGATGATTATTACTTTAATTTATGGTTCATGCCTTAGGCAAAATTTGTTTGCAACCTAGTTTGCAACCATAGTTTATAACTCTACTCTAGATGCATAACTGGTCCACAATATATGAGGCACTCAAGGTGATGTAAAATTTTTCTTGCTTTAGTTCTGTGAAGTGTAAATGCCATTAAAATACACAGTAAATCAGTAAAAAAAAAAAAAAAAGTGAATGAAAATCCGTATTATTTCCCTGCTATGACATAAAGCAGATGTCAGCACTGAAACCACTGAAACTTTCTAATTAGGCACTGAGACATGTAATTTAAAGTGGAAAGTATTGTTCTTGCACATCCTTCCCCATGTCCTAGTATTTATTGCCCTCAGAGGTCCTGTCTATATAAAGTATGTTTCCTAAAAATATCTCATAATTACACCCATTCAGTTTCATTGAGATTGACAGTGTTAACAGCTGAAACGGCTGTGATAGTGCTGCCATTTTAGCCAAACAGTCAGATATACTCCGAGCAAAGTTACAAATCACAGCAGTTGAGAGTAGAAGTGCTTGTGGCTTTTCCATATTTCTTCACATATTTATCATAACAGCAGAATTGACAAAGGGCTGATAATGGCAGGAAAATGACAGAAAGAATTCCTAATGAAAGACATAGGCCAACATCTTTCATTTTTTCCCATTTAGGATCTCCTCCTGCACTTCTGCTTACTGAAAAATACAGTTCTAGCTAAGCTAACTGAGAAGCCTTCAAATGTTCTCATTAATGACTCTGCATATTAGTATCTATTTGTATGCTTTAACCACACAGGATAGATATGAAAGAAGAAATTTGGGGTTTTTTGTTCATGAAGTGCTACAGGCATATTTATCACTGTTTATAGAGAAATAATAATAGCTCAGTCACTTTGAGAATTGGAGAAACTGAAGCTAAGCAGAAATGTCGCAAATGAGGATTAAGTCATGAGGGTCTGGAAGTGTTCCACTGAAGGCTAAGTAGGAATTGATCAAAAAATCTGAAGTTGTCAGGTCAGTCACATTCCCTCTGTATCTGTATGACCGGGAGGAAGTATAAGCAATTTTTAAACATCTCAACTGTAAATGCATGTTGTCTTCTTTTCCCCTCTTTTATTATTACTACTTTCATCCTGTCAATCCAGCAGTCACTTCTTTGGCTTTAAAGTTATTGCAAGAAGAGCCTAGCACTATACACTAGCATAACCATACAGATAGCACATAAATGTCCAATAAATCTGCAGGCATGACAATCTTCTCCTGCATTTCCTTTCAGATGAAAAATATCAGAGGACAATTTCCCTGCTATGTATGTGAACTGCTGTATTTTAGATTTTATTATTTGTAGTATAGATGTAAGACTGATAAGCAAAAAATATTCACATTTGTTGTTCTAGCAAGTGCAATTGAAGAGTAGAAAGACTAACAAACAGAAATATAAAACCTTTAGAAAACTGAATAAAGTGGAGCCATTGGGGTGATAGCAGTCCCAAATCATCCTAACTAGTAATCATGAAAGATTACTTATACTACAAACTAGATATTAGCTTTGATATCTTCTCTGAAGTATAAGCTGAGTAACTGTCATACCGAATAACATCATATGATGGGTACTTCTAAGTTCTTACACTGACAAAACACGGATCATTGAAGCTTCAACATTCTTTCAGGTAATCAATGTAATATAAGCAGTATGTGATTAAAAGCATTTAAGACATGAAAAGTGTCACAGTAAAGAACAGCTCATTACTCAAAGGATGTAGTATATACAAACCCAGCCATTTCATAAGGAGCTGGTCATTTATTACTAGTGTTAATAGTAACATGCAACTAAAGTGAATTCAGTAATTCATGCTCCAAGATTTATAAACTTTCTCCATAAAATATATACACATATATATATTACTGAAACAGAAGTGGTGACGTATGTTCATGTTTCAAAAAGACACTTGATTAATTTTAAGAAACTACAGATTGTCTGCTCTGCTTCAAATTATACATTTGAAATAGTCATATTCTAATTTACTCAAATACACATTTTCAATGAAATTTTCACTATCTTAGGTGAAATCTTTCTGACTCTCAATAGCCTGTGACCAGCATATTTTCTGTAGGTGGTGATAAAAACTGTCTTTGGGAAGAATGAAACTTTATATTGTGCACATAATGTCCTATCCATGTGGGAAATGGATACCACAGAAAGCTGACCATCATCCAGTCTTTACCTAATGTCTACGTTTCATTTATAGAATCCAAATTTATTGCTGCCTTTTCACAATTTAGGAAATAAATAACCTTGCAGATTTGTTACTGTTACAACGAAAAAAGCTGGAACTTCACACAGTGTGAGCTGCAGACAGACTTGACTGAGATTCTTCAGGCACTTCCTCAAATGCAGAATAAGATCTGACAGATTCGTTCACATGAGGGAAAGGCCCGGAAAGAAAATGTTTGGCGAATGTGTAAGTAAGCTATCTATTTAAGGGATATTCATGGACTTCCCATCCCACTAGTAGAAGACTGCTGCTACTGTCTCCAGAGGATTTAGTCCCAGATAACCATACCCTATTGTCAATCTCTCTTTTTAACTTTACATACTCTTTGTCCAAGGGCTAAGATCAAACTAATAACTCCAGAAATTATATACACTTGATAACATTTGTTAGAGTCCAATTTAGCATGACTAAAACTCACTTATACATCAAGAGAATTACAACAACGCTAAACCAGCAGGAAATAAAATCAAGTGTCTCTCATCTGAGCATTTGTCAGAGAACAGTTGCAACATCTGCACAACTCCAACATGACAAAAAGTAAATCAAACATTTTTCAGTAATACAGTTGCAGTGAGTGCTAACATATTATTTACTACACTCATCCCAGCCTGAACAGGAATACCATCCTGTTCAACTGTCGTCGTTTTAATTGCCCTCTTCCCACAGAGGCAGGGAACTGGCACATATGCAGAGGAGTAAAGAGAAGACTCTTCTGCTGGTAGATTAATCTCAACATTGCCAATCTTGTTTATTGGGTGTTTGACCTTGATAGGAGCAGTTCTCAGGTTGCCCCCTTAATGAGAGAAAAATCTTATTAACAATTTAGGGCTATTAATGCCCAATTCTCTAAAGCAAGAATGTCACTGCTATTTCTTCCTTCAATATATTAATAGCTTTTAATGACATTAAATTAGACTGTTCTAGCATGTTACAGCTTTCAAAGTGGCATTGATCTGCTGTATCAGCTCTGATCAATCTCAGATTGCTAAAGCAGTGAGGAGGGCTTGGTTTTTCTCCTCAAGCTAAGAGGGTTTCTTTCTATTGTAGAGGTACTGGGTTTGTCTGTCCTAACTGGTAAAATATGGAGGCACCCAAATATGGTAATTGTCTCTAGATCTATAAAATGCATAGATTAGCTCTCAATAAAATTAGTCTGCTGTCTTTCTTCCACAAAATCAAGTATGTCCTGTAATTTCAATGCCTCATTCAACCAACCCAAACTCTAGATGTTAGAAAGCAGAACTATACCCTTTCCTTTTTTTAAAGGTAAAGCATATAGTTGTTTAAAAGTTTACTACATTCCTGTCAGGAATACAATACCAATGATTCAAAAACAAAAACAAA
Organism: Megaceryle torquata; assembly: GCA_024611175.1. Taxonomy (NCBI): domain Eukaryota; kingdom Metazoa; phylum Chordata; class Aves; order Coraciiformes; family Cerylidae; genus Megaceryle; species Megaceryle torquata. The sequence continues at coordinate 13,927 of JANIJG010014896.1, forward strand.
ACCCAGAAATAAAATCCACCAGGAAACAACCGTTTTACTATTTAAGTCTTAATGTAAGCATATGGCAAAAAAACCATGGTGCAATAATCCAATTTCCTGCTTATACTATCTATCTCATAACTCATAAGGCCTACAAAGTATATGGGTATGCTATGTATCGCTTAGTTTCCAGAAACATCACACAGTGATCAGAATTTAAGAGCTGAAGCATTTAGTTTCCTTATAATGTCTTAACAACTTATGTTCTATTTTTAAATGCAAAAACTTGCCTTATCAGTCTAAGAGTAGTAGTCACTAATGTGAGAACTACAACTTCTTGTATACAAGAAGTACAGTAAGGTGCTCAGGTTATACTCACTCAACTCCAAATGTTGCAGAATTTTAGCTGTAGACTTCTAAAAGCTGCCTCCTTTATATGCTAAACAGAAGCTCTTTTAAGTTTTACAGACACTTCTATTGAGGCTCCTCAACGACCATCAAGAATTTTGATCTAGAAGCCCACAAACAAACAATCCACCGTCCACCTTGAGACATTTTAAGAAACAAGTTCGTCCCTCTGCAGTATGTGTGTTTGTGTATGTATACATGTACAGATACAGAAATAAACCTTAACATAAATGTACCATCAACACCAATATATACTATATATATTCTGGTTATAGATTAAAGTAATTTCATTCAAAAAAAAGGAAAAATATAGAGACAACAGAAAGACTTTCAAACACTTCAGTGATCTGCACATAATAAAAGTATGAGAGGGTCATCCAGCCTCATAGGTCAAGATATCATAATTAAGTAATAAAGATCACAAAAATAATAAAAAGGGCAAGTAGGAAGAAAATACAAGTCTAGAAATTATGTAAACATTTCCATTTTCCTGAACAGTCAAATTACATTGGTGGGGCTTACTCCAGCGCAGTAAAACCTCAAAGGAGCACCTCTGTGAGCAGTGTAGAAGTCATTCATAGGGAAAAGTTGTAGAAAGTTTGGCTGCAGGAGATATAAGATACCAGCAAAACAATTTCATAATGTTGCAGCTTGGAAGTTCCCTCCAAGCTCAGATACAGAATTATACATTTAGACGAACTGAACTATAAATGTATAAGTAAAAATTCTCTATTAAATTTGCCTCTAAAAACTCCAAAGCAAGCTATTCCCACAAGTCAGTCAGACTTGCACAACTTTGATTATAACCTCTTGTATATTATTTATTAGGATTTACTCTTTATTTATATAATCGCATCTATATTTTATGTTGGAACCCTGTTTGTTCCTTAAGAGTATGTGACTAATAGGTCTGGAAACCTAAACAGAGTTTTTATTTACAAATGTACGCAGCATCACCAGGAGCTCCTGGAAGTTTGTCTGTAAAGCTTGAAGTTATCTAGGAGGATACCAGAGTTTTAGTCTCCACGACAGCTGAGTCATTTGCTTGTGCTTTTTTATGTCGTGTTTGATCAGGGTATTTAGGTGGATTTTGTTCTGGGTGATCTAGGAGGTCCTTTCCAACCATGAATATTCTGTGATTCTGTGCTTTGCAGCTGACAGAGTAGTGCCGTGTAGTCTTCCGAAATACCACAGTTAAGTCAAAATTGTTATGCATAGTGAGAGCAGTCACCCAGTTTGAAAAAAAGACAAAAGATAGTAATTCTAAATCTTGTTAAATAGGATCAGGCTAGAACTAAACAAAAAAGTCCTGTAATGATAAAGCCCCAAGCCTTGAAATATCCAAGTGCTTTGTTAACAATTGATGGATCTAAGAGAATGATATGTGTGAGATACTATTGCACTGATCGTGCAACCCAAAACACTCTGATGCCCTAAAACACAACCCCACAAATACTATCAGTTCCTATCAGTTTGTCCCTACTGATACATAAGGTTGCAGCTGTTATTTGTATGAGTGGAGTTTTAAAGCACAGTAAAGAGACAAAACAAATTACTTCCTTTGATTCAATTCTCAATTTTGTTTTATATGCTTAAAATAAGCAGAGATTCACTATAAGATCTGGAAAATGCAAGCAGAGCTTCTAATCAAAGTAAAGATTAATAATACTTAACCCCTTTAGTAACCACCTACTCCTTGTAACTGACCACTGATAATTATTGGCCTTCAGAGCCAAATATTTAATAAGTGAAAAACTGAAAATAAGAAATATAATTTAAAAATGAAAATTATATGGTTGAATGTGAAGCAGGCTAAGAAAAAAATCAAGTTGTGTAAATAGGCCTATTATTTCTAGTTTGTTTTTCTTCACTTTCTTCTGTCCATATATTTTATTCTGTATTTATACATATCCAGACATCTGTCAGCAGAGTAGAAACTTCATGTTTGTGAATATTCACATCTCAGACATGTTCACCATACAAGTGCATATCAAGCCCATGACACATAGAGAGCAAACTGGCACTTCTATTACAAGACTTCTCTATGACCTAAGAATTCTGCATGTGATAATAGTCCTTGAGGTTTATTTAAAGTTATACTAAATTCTTTTTATAGGGTTATAGGTTCATCTTCAGCTTCAAGCACGTTTAATGGATTATATTTAACTGAAAAATCTGTGTAGAAAATACAAATCAGGTAAATTAAGTAAAGAAATAAAAGACCTGAAACAAATCCAGTTAAGTGGCTACTTTTGTAACTACTGTTATAATCGTTCAGTTTAATAAGAATTAGCATATCATACAAAAATATACCCGATAAAGCTACAAGTTGAGTATAAAACAAATAAACCCCAGTGTTTTACTCTGTAAGTGTTGCATTGGTTCTTTATCCCTCCACCTCCCCAGATCTTTTAAGGGCTACATTCAATTTCTGTACCCTAACATTCTCTACACTCTGTTTTTATGTATGCAACAATAGTATTTTTAGGGTGACACTTCATGAATATTATTAGCACCTCACAGGAAATAATAACTGCAGTCACTAAAAATATTCTCATACCTTGAGTAAATTTCTTATTCTACCACTGCTCAGTATATCAATATTGTCTGTTTAGGACCATAAGAGCATGTAATAGAGCAAAGTTTCACTCTAAGTTTATGTAGATAATTGTAACTTCGAGAAGAATTTTATTATCAAATAATATCCAATATCCAAAAGTGCAAATGTATTGCTGATAAATAAAATTTTAAAATATGACCACAATAAGCACTGTTATGGTTATTCAACTTAAATATAAAATCACATTTTCAGAAAATATCAATAGATTTATTATATATACATACTTCTATTTTGATTCACTATTATTCTATTTGAGTCTCCCATATGTACGACCAGATACTCAAAATTGCTCAGCAGCTAGCAGCTCCCATGGAGAAATGCAGATCTCAGAAAAATAGCAAACATCATGAACTGCAATCTTAAAATGAAAATCCAGTTAACTACCAGTACACTGAATATCAAGGATTTTTATTTTAAAGTATTATCATGCTGAGCCCCAATGAACACTATTAAATGATGAAGGTAGTTGATTTTTTTGCAAAGGGAATTATTTTCTATAATCAGAAAGGAAAAAATAATAAACACAGGAATAAAAATTGTGTGTAAGGCTAGGAGACAAATATTATAAACAGCCACTTTTCCTGCTTAGCATAAAAAACAGCTGAATTGTAAGCAGTCATAATAATACAAAGCTAAAATTAAAAAAATAGCAAAAATGGTGGTGAGGTGCCAGGGCAGACTAGCAGTGTTTCAGACCCACCACCATGATTTACATATATCAAGGCACTGTATATACTTTTTGTAAATTATGGTAATTCACTTTTTGGTACTCAGAACAGGAGAGAAGGCTGGTGAATCACACAGACATAGAGGGATCCAGCTGAGATTGTAATAAACTAATCACTTGGAACCTGCTCATCTTTAATCTGCTTTGGTCCTCCCTCTCGGGAAGGGAAAATCCCACCAGTCATACTGGAGGTCTCACTCATTCATAGCTCCCTCCTGCTTACATCTTACATCTTACTCTCTTTTCAATTTACAGTCTTCCATGCCCTAAATCAAGCACTTTTCAGAATAGCACTTTTGACTCAGTAAATGATGTGTCTGTAAGTATGCTTGACATCTCAATATCCTACAATGTTCCTCTTGATAAAACAAACACTCTAAATAACTATTTTATAGCTTAACCATTTTATAAGAACACATAAAAAGCTATTTTTATTTCCTCAAAATTTCTTTCCAATTTTAAAATTTAAGAAGAAGGTTCAAATTAAAGAAAAAGAGGGCAAATTAAACCTTGGCAATACTAGTTACTTTTTTTCCAAACTCTGAAATGGTAAATTAAAAACATATAAAGCACTTCAATCAGCTTTCTTTTTGTTCAGATTTCATACTCTTTATCAAGCATAAATCTTGGAAACATTCTTTCTGCTATGTCCCACAGCTACATTGTTCATCTTCATTTTCCTATTTTATTTGAGGACAGAGAGAGATCTGTGGGGAAGAGGAACTTTGCATTGCTCAAGACTGGGCAGAGTCCTTTCTTTTCTCTTCCCAAAACTGCAATAATAATAATGCAGATATGACTATATTAAAGTTTGTAAAGGCCCCAGATAAAAATACAATTTTTTTTCCCCTACATTCTTCCATTGTTTCACTTCCTTTATACTTTTTTTTCTACCTTGATGTTTTGCTTTCCTTTTTCTGTAGTTCAGTATTCTTACTGGTTAGAGGAAATTAGGCTGGATCCAACAGCCCAAGAGGGGTGAGGCTGCTGCAGCTCCATGTGCCTCGTCCAGCCCATAGTGAGGTTGAGCACATATTCCCAGTGGTTACATGCACACAGATCATGTGCATGCACTACATACACACAAGTATACATCGCTAGCCACGTCAATCAATGCAGTTGGAGACACAGAGCACTCATATGAACAGAAACAGCAATAAAAGCCTCATTCATCTCCCCTTCCTGGATGTGCAGAATGGAGGGGCATTATTAAGACTGTAAATACACAAAAGTACAATATGGATCCTTTCAGCAGCCCAGCTCAGACACTCACCAGCAACTACCCCTGGGTCCCAGTCTCCCCAGTTGCTGTCAAATGGACATACGAGCCCCTGAAGCTGCAGCCCCACTCCAGTTGCTGGTGCAAATCTTGCACTCTCGCACTGATAGACAAACATACAAACGCCCCGACTCCAGCTGCTGGCACCCAGAGCCCTACACACTCAGTAGAGAGACCCTCAACCAGGAAAGAGTTAGAGGGGAACTGAATAAGGTAGGACAGACTGAGTTTCTATGATGAAATGACCAGCTTGGTAGATGAGGGGTGGATATTGTCTACCTGGACTTCAGTAAGTCTTTTGACAGACTCTCCCATACATGCTCATAGAGAAGCTGTTTATGTATGGGCTGAATGAGCAGACAGTGAGGTGTACTGAAAAATGGATGAATGGACAGATCCAGAGGGTGCAGATCTGTGGCACAAAGTCTCACAGATGGCCAGTAACTAGCAGCAGCCCCAGGAGTCAACATGGGGTCCAAACCTGTTCATCATCTTAATTCATAATATGAAAGATGGGGCAGAGTGTACTCTTGTCAAATTTATAGATGATACAAAACTGGAAGGAGTGGCTGATAACACCAGAGAGTTGTGTTGCCATCCAGATAGACCTTTACAGAGACGTGTTGACAGGAATCTCATGAAGTTCAACAAGACGTCCTGAAGTAATTACAGGGCAATAAACCTGTTATTATTTATATAAATTGTTCCCTTGAAAAAATGACTTGATATATGACATTGCAAAGTTTCAGATTTATGTCCCCTAATCTGTCAGCAAAACAAGTAATAAAGATCCACACCTTACCCCTGCACCAGACCTATGTTGCACTACTTTGTTTTTACAGAAAGTTGAAACATTTTATCTCAAAAGGTCAAACCCCAAGCCTCACTGGTCAGGAACATGAAGTCCAGTAAAAGACCTATCTCCAGGTGCATATAAGAAGGAATTCCCTCTCCTTGAAGAATTTTTGTTCTCTTGCCTTCTGTTCTTTCTGCCTTCTCTTGAGCTGGGTGACTCTAACAGCCTTCTGAGGATGTCAAAACCACAGATTATTCCAATCTTTGCCTTCAGACAAGGATTTCATTATCTTCATGTTAATTGCTCATTCAGAAGTCCAAAACTACTTAGGAAGCTCTAAGCTATCAGAAGAAGACAGGGATACATACGTGCATATTTAGGGGTTAGACTAGATGACCTCTAAAAGTCCCTTCCAACCCAGACATTCCTATGTTTCTATGTTTCTATATTACAGTGGAATTGAATCTAAATAATCTTTTTAGTTAAGAACTGTGAGAATAGAAAGAATATAATCAACCAGCAATTCCTAGATTGAATCTGTGGCATGAATGACTGGGAAACCAGAATTGTGCATTTTTTTTATACATGCTGATATTCTACACGGGAAGTCCCTGACAGTCAATAGACAGAAACTCTTTAGTGAAAAGTAAATCTCAGAGAACAAAATATGCATGCACAAAGCATCCTCTTCATTAGTTTCTCTGAATATTTCCAGATACAAGAGATAAGAAAGAAATGCATAGAAAAAGGTACTGGAAACACAGAAGAGAAAAACAACTTTGGGGTATATGTTCTCTCTGAAATCCTTCTAAATCTAGAAAAAAAGTCCCCAGTTTTCCTCTTATGGCCTCTGCTCCTTCTTTTGAACAGCATCACCTCATTTCTTTCATGTTGTAAGTTTTACTAGGATATAGTTTCACAGAAAATAATTAGATATTTATTATCTTCACACACAGTATATTAACTATTAGCTAGAAAAATATGCTCTTCTGACACAGCATACTTCCTTTATTTCAGCATTTTATTCATTTTAGACATCCCCCATTTAAATGACAGTGACATCAAGTATCTTGTATTACATATTGCCTTTCTCCAAAGTTAATCAGAAAAAGAAATCTGTGAATTCTACACAACATAATATACTACCAAATTCCATGGTGATACCACATGGACCCTTTAAAAACTGGTGATTGAACTTTCATGATCAGAAATGGAAAATATGGCGAAAACTTTACATAGGAAGTTGTATCACCTGTTTCTTGTATACTTCCATAGCTTCATCCTTCACTGGGCACATTCTTAACAAACTATCACATGTAGAGGACATCATAATTCAAGTATTTTACACAGTTCCTGTTATCAGAAATGGGAATCCCACAGGCATATTTAAATCCATCACCAGATACTAGAAGTAAACTTTACAAAGAGGCCTAATGCAAAAATATTGACTGAAAATTCTTTACCAAGATTAGATACAAATAATTAAACACTAATGGTAAATGTAGAGTTTCAAATCTATTACATTTATCCATCAGTTCTGTATTTTTTGAGATCTGCTCTCGTATCACCAAATGTTGTATTTCTATATTCTGTAATTTAATCCTACAGGAAAATACTACCAATTGCGACTCTTTGATGCTTTTAAAGTTTACTTACCAAATGAAAGTTGTTCACTCATCACCATCAGCCCACAAAACTAACAGTAATGCTGCATGGCCAAAGTGAAGTGGCTGTCAGACAGTGCAAAACATTTTCTGAGAAATGTCAGTAAAGAAATTATAAAAAAACCTGAACACTTGTTGCTTTTCACTCAAAAGTTACCAGAATATATCTTAAGAATAAAATATTAACCAACCTTTAAATAGAAGAGATGCAAAGATTATTTACTCTCATTTAAAAAAATATAATCAGCATATATTACCCAGCAAGGTAATAAAAGCACACCGGCTTCTAAATATTGTTCTTCACCATGTATAGCACAATACTAAGTAATACAGGATCTGGGTTCCAATTCAATAAAAGATTTTTTTTTTTTTTCTTTGTAATCTATAGCCAAGATGTAGGAACCTCTTCTTGTTACAGAAATCATATTTATTTTCTTCACTGGTACCGCACATCAATTATGATCTATGACTAGCATAGCAATTTGTCTGAAAACTTCATCAAAGCTGTAAACTATGGAAAAGAAGGAGATCAAGAACTCACAGAACCTATACAGAGAGCTACTATTTTGCAGACCAAAAAAAAAAAAAAAAAAAAAAAAGGTATTTTGAATGGTTTAGGCTGTCATTGTTAAAACATGGGTTTAATGTAGAACCGTATAAATATTTTCTTCCAAAAAGCTCACTCCAACACACTTGATCAAATTGTAATTGTGCAGCATTAACAGTTTCACACATATCTTGATTCCAGGTATTGGGTGTTGAAATATTTATTTATGCCGAGTTGTACTGTAAGGTAATTCAGTTCTCAAAACTCAGAATCTACAATAATAACCATGTGAAAGACAGCAGCCTAATGAACAGCCTCTGGTAGGAAGAATTATTTGAATCCTACGGACAGTAAAGTAGGTCCTTAGAAGTGACAATTTCCTTTTTATTTTTCCCTCTTTTATTTTGATTTTGTTATTAGACCCTCAACTCACAAATGCTCAACTGTCACAAAAGATCAGTGTTACTGAACCACCGGCATTAATCTGTTGTTTGAAATATATAAAGACAGACAAATAAAGGAGACATTGCAAAATGTCTTCCTCAAGTAGAACCAGATATTGAAAAGATAAATAACATAACCTATAAGCACTAGTTATAATGTTCTTGGGCAGAAGGGATTTCTAAATATCAAAGACTGTTGCTTCGTTGTCAGATGGTCCATAAATAAACCATGGTCAATACATGACATTGGACCTTTTCTTCTTGCTATGCTACTGTAAATAAGTGTGTTCCCTTTGCCTGTCTGAATTCTATATGCCCATTTCCAGAAATGCCGCAGCATATAAGTAACACTGTCATGTCCGTTTTGTCAACTACATGCTGATTATCCTTTTCTATCTGCAGTTTGGGAACATTATCAAGGTCAGAAGCAATCGCTCAGAAAACTGATCCTGAAGCTCTTGGGTCTGATAATTTCTGTAAGTAATTTTCATAAATAAACTTCATAATGCAATCAGTGAAAGTTCCAGCTTTCTTACGTACCGTAGAAACAAAAATTGCACCAGCAAACTGTCAAGTATCTAGTCAACATGTTCATTTATTGCATGTAATCATGTCTTATTCCAAAATGAGACAAGTCTAATTCACCATTACCATATCTAACTTCCATGTGTGTTTGGGCAAATGCCCACCTCCTTCAACTCTCCTGACCCCCACCTTTTTTTTTTTTTTTTTTTTTCTTTTTTGACAAATTGGTTATGAGGCATTTACAACTGATGCACATATCGCAAAATTATTTCTGCCGAGCTTCCTCCATGACCTGCCCGTGGGACATGACATGCTCTGAGATGCATCGCTCTATCAAACTGAATCTTTCCAGGACAATGCAAATTATGACAAATTCCATCATCCCGCATTATGCGCTTCATGCTAATCTTCCTAATTCGAGAAAATCAGAAGGGCTTGCTGTTCTGCTGAAGGGCACGTTGTCTGAATGAATGATGGTGAAGGAACATTCACAATCCCCTTCATCTTCTAATCCCAGCTGTGGCTACCTCTGCCCTAAAAGCACTGAGCAACCTTTCCTCCTATGTAATTCTTGCATTAGAATTAACTCAGGATCAGTCTTTGGACAGAGTATAGAGAATAAGAATGATTTTTTGGTTCTGAATTTCATTCAGAAAAGCATTTTTAACATTTTCCCCATAGAAATTTTCTGCCTATTTCTTCTAGTCTTCCAAACTTTCACAGTAGGAGAGCTATCTCCACGAAAAGGTAAATTACCTTCCAGAGTGGATTTTGATACAATTTCAGCAATAGGTTTCAGGGAATTGCTGGTCTCAAGCACTTTTGTGCTCGAGCACTTATGCTGCTGACTCAAAGCAAGCCACCAACCTGCAACACATTCTTCAGAAAGCCTCTAGGATAGGGAACAGCTACATCTCTGAATCATTCTTCACTGGCTCAGAAGGTGGCAGTATTACTACATGAAAGAAACTTGCCATCTGCCTAGAATTCCATATCCACATTGCTGAAATAAACATGTTTAATTCCCAAAGAAGCATATATTTTATCCTGTGGCATAATTTACTTATAACATTAAAACTCAAACATGGAGCAATTTGTAGCAATAACTATGATTATGCTGTTAGTGGCCCAAATGTCACTGTCTAGATTAGGCTAAATGATACCTAGCACCAAAGAGCTTCTGTGATTTATTTTTTATTATCACTGTAGAACTTGCATGCTTAAAAGGCTCCCCATTCAAATTATTCGGTCTTCTTGATGACTGAGTTAATCGTAGAAAATCTTATAAGAAATGATACAATTTCTCGATCATAGCCATGCTTGAAATAAGTAAGAATTTTGGGCATGCAGATATGCTATTATTGATTAAAATAAACAACTTCACAATAAAACTACAACGCATACTGCAGAAAAAGAATTAAAATGAATCACGGGTTTGGCAATCCGCAAGATTGAAAATAAAAAGGGTTCAGAATGAAGAAAAAAAAAAGTATTGCTTCATGAAGTGAAATGCATGTTTTAAAAACAGTCTCAGAAATATTAATAAATTCCTTTAGGATGCTTTTTCATTGAAAAGGAGAGAACATTTAAGATTTTTCAATAGCTTTTGCTTTAATTTTACATCTCAACTAATGAGATCCTTCTCCTACTTATTTGTATAGTCAGAACATTAAAATCTACAGGAACTCCGTCAATATTAAAGATAGTTATTTCTTCTGAACTATTACTTTAAATTAGAACATAATTTTTATTTATGAAAAAAGAAGGGTAAGCCATACCTTCTGGTTGAATAAGCTTTTCAGAACAAATAAACAAACACTTACTCAGTAACTAAAATGCAGACAATTTTTATTTTGCATTTACAGTCTATGCTTTAATGCAATCTTGCATAATTGGCTTGATGCTTTACTGAGTCTTCATACATGCCTAATAAGTACATAGCACAGATCCACATTAAAGTGTTACTAAGAAGAGACAGGAAGATCCTTAGCTTTATACTTCATTCCCAGTGAGACCCAAACCCTCAGAGATAAATGACTATGTGAGCATCATTTCAGCAAAAGGCACCGGGCACACCCTGTGCATGCTGCGGCTTGTTGACATGAACCAGGGCAGGCAGACACCAATAATACATGAAGTGCGGTTCAGAGGCAATTAGGATCAGTTGTCAAGGCCAGGCCATTAATGAAAGAACATGTCAGAGGAGCTGGAGACTTCAATGGTTGAGGGCAAGAAGGCGATTTAGTGTGACAGATCGAGTCCTTCCAATGTCCTCAGTGGTACATGCTAATACCAGCCTTAACAACCTTTTGTGGCAGTGTATAATGCGACTAACATGGACTTTGATTCAGCAAAATGACTGCTGCCACTGTTAGTCTGTCTCATTCCAACAACAGTAAAAACACTGCTACAAATAATTACCCACTTCCTTCTCCCCCCTCCTCCATTTAATGCAGCAGTCCTTTATGCATGCCATACTGTTTCTCACTAGAAGGTCACGTTTATCATGCTGCTTTCTTTTTGTCATGTCCTTTCTATTTGTTAATACAATCTGATATTATCCTGTAAAACAGTTTTTTGTTCAAGTAAAAGGAAATTAACTATAAATTCAACATTACCTCGTGACTAATTGCAAAAAGATCAAATCAAACTGGTCTAAAGGATTCACTACCTATTCTGTCATTTATGCAAGGAAAATGTTGCAACATGAGACAATAATTAACATCATCTACTGGATCAAAAATATATGGTAACTTTAACCTCCATCAAAATTAAATCCTGAAGCTTTATATAAAACTTGGCACTTGTTTGTTTTTCTGTTGTTGCTGTCAGTACTAACAAGCACTAATTTCTATAAAAAGCTGTAGACCCCAAATTCCTAACACTCAATTACAGTATGAAAGGAAGCATAACTACAGAAAGAAAAACCTTAAACAGGAGTTGTATTGTAGGCAAAGTATTGAAGTCAGGAGCAACATCTTCACTGAAAGATTATAATACTGTGTTTTCTCTATAGAGGAAGTGATCCGTTTTACATAGGATAGTTTTCTAGTAAGCTAAGACTTCACAAGCCATTTTTAAACTATATTACCTAATTTCTAAAATACAGTCCCTGTATTTCGCACCTTTTTTTGGTATCAGTTTCTTTCTAAGGCTTCAATGCTCTGGTTACTTGAGGATATGCTTTACCATGCATTTAGGTGTGAGAAATTTGTGGAAATGGCAGGGGGAAAAAAAAAAATGGTTAGCTATATTCACTAGAACTCCCCACATGTTTCAAGAGAGAATTTAAAATTTGTCAAAGTAAACACTGTCCTATCAATGATAAAAATTACATCTTGAGCCCTATTTTACTCACCTTATATCAGATGATGTGGTTCTCCCCTATCATTTCTGTCATTTGGCAATGCCTGAACTGACCTTTCTAGAGGCAATACTTATCTGTGAGTGACAGAAGAATATCCAGCAGGATGAATTTCCTTCTCTCTTCATTTCTTCACTTTGCCTACTTTCTGTCTGACTTGTTTTAGTTTCTCTCTTTTTTTAATGTCTTTTTTTTGTTGTTGTTTATAATTCTACAGCTGTTTCTTAACCAACATTTGCCAACATTCCCTTTTCAACCCATAGCTTTAACCTTTTGAATGTCTTTGTTATATTTTATGCATTTTACTACTGCTTATTATATGGTCTAATATAGTTTATCTACATCTACTGATTATTTTAGATCGTAATAAGTACATACAAAGGAAAGTTACACCTATCTTTTAGCATACATACTAGGAATGAAAAGCTAAGCAAGTGGTGAACCCAGTCAATCTTTAAGATTTAGATTCAGGTTGGCATTAAATATCTATCTTAAAAAATGATGCCTCTACAGATATGCCAGTGATTACCATATCCTTTTTCACCAAGAGTCTCGATTTAAAGAAAAAAGATAGAGATTATTATTAGAAGAGCATTAAAACAAAATTGATTACACTGTATTGCAATATTTTATAAAAAGCAGTAGAATCTCAAGGAAACTTGAGAGATCAGGGGACAAATATTTAAAGGATATTTTAATTGCTCTGTGCTTTTGTGTACTACTTCTCTTCCTTTACTGGATCTATCATAACTTAAAAAAAAAAAAAAAAATTGTAAACATTAGATTCAAGATTATTATTCTCTCTTGTAGATACTTAGAAAATACTTCCTGAACAATTAAATATTTTTTTAAATTTACTAACTCAGATTTTAATGATATGTTACTGGGTGGATTGGTAATAATTATCATGAAAACAGGAAGCAATGATCATTAGATATGCAGAAGAGAGACAGCTAAAATAATCACCAAAAATATTTAATATAATGTAATTCTGAAATTTTGCTGAATTTTTAGATGTACTGTATAAGACACTCTTCTGGGGATAAGTCATTCACATAAATGAATTAGGCTTTAAGAGTAAATAGGAACATTCTTAAAGTAAACTGGAGGACTGAATACAAAATTTTAATATTAACATATTAGAATCTGCAATATGTAATGATCAAGATACATTTACATTGTACTTTTATTTTCCAAGGACCACACTGTATTGCACAAATAGTTTTTAGATGTTTAGGGGAAAATTATTTCAACACTGACATACAGCTCCAATTGCAAAGAGAAGAAACAGGTCACACTTAACACCATATAACTGTGAAAAAAAAAAAAAAGTCTTACCTAACAGAGAGTGAATGAGCAATTTTCTCTAAAGGTATCTAATTATACAACTTTAACTTGCTCAGAACTTTGGATCCAAAGCTCCTATTTTTGAACGCTGCCTGGATTGTAACCCCAAGTTACAAAAGCTTCAACTTTATTTTAGTATACTTACTGAAAAAGAGAAGGGGGTCAGGAAGAAATGCATGATAAAATGTCACATACAACATGTTTTAACATCCCAAAATCAGTATGAGTAAGTCACCACAAATTAAGAATATAAATAAAACTACCATTTGGGGGTACAACAGAAGACAACCAGAAATTAACTTCAAATGAGTAATATTCATGGAGGAAAAACACGTAAATCTTTGAAAACACTTTGGTTATCCTTGGAATTGAACAACAAACGTACATCAAAAACTGCTCTCTGGTATAGAGATATCAAATCCTGCACTCTTTAAGCTGAAACCTAGTGAATCTCTTGGCACAGGCATCCATGTGAGCTTGGCTTTTCCATTTTAAGCTGCCCTAAAATGCAAGTCAGGTTGACTTAGAGGTGATTCCTTGTTTTGAAAATGTTGTCCCATCTCATTACAAAGAGACATTAAGAGAACGCTCTGAAACAAAATTCTCACAGGATTTCAAGATTGTTTGGGTTTTTCATTAGGCTGACAGAGTTTGTGGTGAGAAACACATTATAGTTGAAATCTGGGATAAAATGTGTTCAATCCCTGAAATGTCACCTAGAGTTGAGCTGAAAGATGTGCCACTCTAACAATGGACAGCAGATGAAAAAGCTGTCTTGAAATAAAGATTTTTTTTTTTTTTCCAGGCTTTTACAGTAGTAAGAGGAAGCTCAGTCAACAGAAACTGAAGGATGAAAATTATTTGTGGTCCCTTGGATTTAAAAAGAAAGGGTGGGGAAACAGCTAATAACCCATGCCCTTAAAACATAGCTGATCTCACTGAAAGCCATGGCAACAACCCATACAGGCTTCCAAGACAAACACCACCTTTATTAGCACTGACTGAGGAAAACAGATCCCATGTGGTTTACTTGCATTGAAAGAGTGTAAGGAAAACAGTCTGAAGAGCAGCCCAGTGCTTCAGACTGAATCCTCCAACTCAACTGACTGTGGTTTCAGCAGTAAAAAACAACAACAAGCAAAGAGGTTTCATATTTCAATTAGATGTCGGAACCAGAGTATCAAAAGCTGGTTGGAAAAAAGAAGTATGACACATTTTTAAGGTTCAATACTATTTCAGCATGTAATGATACAAAGGGCACCAATTTATTACAATCAGTTTAGTTTGAACTCACTTTCAGTACTATAGAAAAAATGTAACTATGCTTATCAGAAGATGTAGATGTCTCAGTTGAAGAATACTTCTGGAAAGAAGTAAAGGTGGAGAAATTATCAACTTGCTGTCTTGTAACATCTGTTAAGTTTTGTACACCTTCCCATGTAGCCATAAAACTGGGCTACAGCAGAAGGGGTCTATTATGAAGAAATAAGAATAGCTGTAGAGAAAAGAAGAGTTGGTCCATCTGAGTGTCCCAGTAGGTACACTGTAACACAAGGTGTCCCTACAAGTGGAAATTGTACAAACCTAGTCAGGAGAAATACCAGCTATACAAAGACCATGACATTATTTCTGTATATTTTAGAGAATGTCTAGGGATGAATTATCTTGGACATGACATGGCTCACAAACAGTTAACCTAGTGAAAAACTCAAAGAGAAAGAACATGAGCTCTTCAGACCTGTCACAATAATCACATAAGCAAACCTCTAGAGAAAGAGACAATGTTTCAGTTACTGAGCTCAACCCTCAGGCTCTCATGCATCAAATTCACAAACACAAACAAACTGGGGTGGGGGGTGGAAAGATCTGTGATGCCAAAATGCCTGGATAATGTAGTGGAACCCAAATAAATTTTCCAATAGTGAATACATAATTCTGAAAAAAATGTCTGAACTCTGATTAGGATCCCTCCCTTAAAACATGACTGAAGTAGAACACGAAGAAGCAGCAAGAAGTAAGAGTAGTGGCCTTGTTGATAGGAAATAACGTGGGTGATTGGCCTGACACAAATACAGTACCTTTTGAAGCTAAATACAAGGTGAGGAGAACTACATAAATATCAACTGTGCTAGCTTTACAAGAACAATGGAAATGATGGAGGAGAGGAGATTTCAGGAGAGGAAGTACAGTGGGAGAAAGACAAGATATTACTTAGGAGAGACACTAAGGCAGGTTACAGCTTTTAAAGTATATAGAAGTTAAGGAAGACGACAACAGTTAAGGAATACTTTTAGTAGAATTCTTTTTAAAAATTACAGTAAAATTAAAACTTTTGAGTCCTCATTCTCATCTTCTGAATGTATTTTTGTGAGTTTCCTTTAAGGATCAGGACTGATTATAAAATGTTATTTTCATTAGAAATGTTTACTTGGATAATTTTTTCTTAAAGATTTTCTGTGCCATTCAATTCTGGAGCATACTAGTGGCTCAGGTTCACTTGCAAAGTTACCATGAAAGCACTTGCAATGTATTATGACCCTGGAAGTACTTGTATAGAATACAAAGACATTAAAAAAGTCTGTTGTAGGGGTTATTTACTTTAAGCATGTCTTGGCAAGTTATCCGTTCCATGTTCAGACACACTCTTGATCCCTTAAGTGTATTTGGTATTGCACAACATTTGCTTTTACCAGTAAGCTCAGCAAAGCTAGAGGGCTGTTTGAACACTAGGATGGGTGGTTCTGAGAAGATTTTTCTAGGACAATTTTTTTTTGCCTCAAAGCAGGATCTTTATTCTGTTATAGGCTGCAAATGTGTAATGATGTTCTAAAAGTTCCATGGATAGAATGTGACAACTAAGGATTTATGATTAGAAATGGCATTTTCTTTTAAGTAATTAATTCCTAACATTGTATTTGGGTGGCTTTTTTCACAGGAGTGATTCTATTGATTAAAAATACACTTTAGATGACTGAGATTAGCATGTCAAGTGTTCTGCTAAGAATGTTTTACTTATGGGTCTGGATGAATATTAAAACTTTTAACAGTTTGGTAGAGATTTTTATTTTATGAAAATAGGTGGACTCATGTTTTTTATACATACTGCAGTTTTTAGGTTACAGTTTTGATACTGATGGTAGCATCTAGGAAAGTAATGATGGTGTAGGAATATTTCAAAGATGGCTCGGCAGAAAACTGATAATTACTTTATTTGTAGTGGAAATCAATAAAGGAGTCTAAGTTTCCAGTGCAGATAAAATTTTCATCTGTGTATATCAGATATGCCATGATATCAAAGTATAATTATTTAGAAACTCTTTTTTTCAAAACAGCCAATGAAATGGTTGGCACTTGTGGGGGTAATTTCAGGTTCATCCTTTTGTAAAATCTGGTACAGGTGAGATTAGTGAAAGCATAATTATTCTCAGGGGTAAATGAGATGTTTATTGCAGTTTTTCAAATTTTGGTCCTTTTCTTGTAAACCTTCAAGGGGGCTACCATCATGAAGTGGCACATGGGCTAGAGAACACTATGAGGCTGTTGGCCAAGAGGCTTTTTCTGTTAAGGAACCCATGGAGAAAGTCTCTTACTCATTGTGGAAAACTTGCTGTATGCATAATAAGGTATTGAGTTTTCAGTGAGGGTTTCTAATGATGGATTAGCAGTAGATGGTAGTATGAGTAGACCTATGGTAGTAATCTGTCCAGGTTCCCTTGCTTGTGGATCTGAGGGAGTTAGTAAATCATCCAAAGGATAAGAGATGAAGAGGAGGGGTTGCAAGTCATAATGAATAATTTTCTTCAGCCTTGAAAGGAAGAGAACTAGTGATCTCTCTGAACTCTCTCTTTGGGAGCTTTTGACATCCTCATTTTTACAGACCTCATGGTTTATGATTACTACAAGTGTGCCTTTGTTGTTTCTGCCTTATTCACTACTTGGACATTGAATCGTAGGGATTTTAAAGCACTTCTCTCAGTGACAGTTTCTGATTGTGGTATTTATTACAAAGCCAAATATTTCTCTAAAACAATCAGTGTAACATTTGAATGTATGATTTTTGTCTAGTGTAACAATTTAAATTCTATGGGTTTGATTGTACTGGTGATCTTCTGGCATTTTTCCTATGAAGCAATAGCATTAGGAATGGCTTAAAAATGTTTTTTGAAGATCAGTAATAAACAAACAAACAAACAAAACAACCAAAAAAACAAAAACCACACCTAAATCAAATCTTCTCATTCTCTGCCTAATAATAATTATTCCTATGTTTCATAGGTCACTGGTCTCTGCCAAGGACTGAACTAGTTGTCAGCTTGTTTATGCTGCTAATGTTGTAGAATAAGACTTGGATTTGATATAGTTATTTCATATACAGTTGTTTCCCTTTTTGTTCTTGTCACCTTAAAGCAAAATTTCAAACTGATCTTTGGCATCAGCACTCCTTAAAGAACCTGGGAAATAAAGTTTCTTATGGGAGTAGCAATACAGTACACACAACACACACTCTCTTGCAACAACTGGACCAGCAAGCACATAGCAGTGAGGTTTTTAAGTTTAAATTACAATGTCCCTTTCTTGGGACATCATGACAGAAAACTGTTGGTCATTTAGTGGTTCAAAGTTTCAAAGAAACTAAGTGCCACAGTTTCTCCCATATTGTTGATGCTATGTTAAAATCTTAATTTGGGTAGAAGGTGTGAAATTTAGCATGCCACCAAGGTTAGCATATCACTATCATCAGTGACATGGTCAACCTGACATAACAGGTGGCTGAAGAGATTCAGCTGGACCTCAAAACATGATCCTTAAGAATTTCTTGGAATTGGTTTGCTATGACTTGGAAGACTACTTACTCTGCCCTTTGATTACAGAGAT
>JANIJG010014896.1:37500-72722 GCA_024611175.1 Megaceryle torquata
ATTGACTATATCTTTAAGAATCATACCATGATTTTTTCAATCTCTGATCCACTAATAGGAAATCCCTGATGTCCTTCTATCTTCATCCTTCTCCAGCTCATCTTCTTACAAGGATAATCCATGCATGCCTAATGGATTCCTTAAAATAGGCATTTTATTTAAGAACAGCTAAGGATGTTACTGGAAAACTGCAACCAGTCAGTTTAAGTAGCTAGGTAATCTCTCCTGGTGTACATAATAGACGAGGCTATTTCCAACACCACTTTCTTCATTTAAAGTCATCTACAAATTGTGCACTAAGCTCTCTATTGAGCCATTTTCAGCTTCACTGCAAGAGAATGAACTAAGTCTTCTTAGCACGGAAATGTTAGAACCACTGCAAGTATCACTACCTTAAACCAGATGAAAGAGCCTTTATTTGCACTACTGTTCCCACAGTACTTACCTACTAATTTATCATGCCTTGATCAGAAAAATGAAAGAAAAAAAATTTTGTAAGGTGAGTAAACAGAAAAAGAAGCCAAGTTTGATTACAGGTATCTGGACATTGGAATTGAAGAGTAAGAACACTCTTGGTTTTTATGTTTGAGCTACTGGGTTCAGACGGTACAGAGGAGAAAGCTGAGAAAGAGATGCCTGAAGGATGGCTGAAACTGGAATTTGGCAGCTGTCAGAGGGAAAGAACTGAAGTCACAATGATAAGCTAACAGGTTCAACAGTCATCAGCAAATGATAGATGCATATATGTTAGTAAGTGTATAAAATACTTCATGTCACCATCAAAAAATATAGTAGAATATGAGAGTACAATAACTCTACTGTGGCAATTTATTTGCTCATTTCCAGACAGAAAAATAGTAAGAAACATTGCCAATGCAAACTAACAATGTGTACAAATTGTCTTTTGAGTTATACTAACATACTACAAGCGTATCTGGTACAAACACCGTCAACTTTCCACACATTCTTAGATAAGTATTTGTGGTTATTGTTTCAGGTGCACTCAGAATTCATAAATGCTCAAAGAATGTTCTCACAAATAAACAATCATGACTAAAACAGGTGGACCAAGAAAAATATATTAAATGAACTTGGGGTTTCTTAATTGTAAGAAAGTCAGTCTTATGGTACCTTACAACAGTTTACGTCTAGTTCTTACAAGTAGAAACACTTAAGTTATTTTTAAAGAATATTAAATCCAAAAGAGAAAGAAGTTTAATCCTGAAATAGAAAGAACATTAATCCCAAAAGAGAAATAATGTTTGATTTTGATATAAATACTTTGAAAAAAAATCACAACATCATTCTGCCACTGTTGTTTGGTGTCTAACAGACTGAGGTCAGCACATTTTCATAGTAAATTTAAAATTTTTACTTTTTGTCCTCAGAGCACTGTTGGAAGGGTCCTGCAAGGTCCCTACAGAACTGAAATGATGCTCTTCTGAGTGATTTGTTGAGCCTCGTTTCCATAGTTTGCATGAACTACCTACACCTTTCCACTGCCAGCTCCGCTCTTATATGCCAGAGTACATCAAACCTATCTTGCAATACCCTGAGTAGTACAGACCTTGGCTTGTTCTGAACTGAGCAAAACCACTGTGCTAAAATACATGTGTCCACAAAACATCTTACTGGAAGCATAAAAGACAATTTAACAGTCCAATTTGTTGTCAAGAAAATGACAAGCAAAATCTACAGAAACACACCATAAGGGTGATAAGCCTTTACTGTTTTAAGATCATTAATCTTCTGTTCTTCAAACATACAAAACTGATCAACATTTCATCATCAAACAATTATTATAATTTCAAATATTTTTATGTTGACTATAAAGATTAAAAAGCCACCTTTGTTCCTTCCTTTTTTAGCCTGGAAAATTTATTTTATTCCTAAAACATACTGAAATGTTTTACTTCCACTGGTGACCTGAAAAGCTTAACACCTGCCCATTCATAGTCCAAAAAGGTTCTGAAAACCCACCTAAAGAAGATTCAAATTTTGGAAAATTCACATTTAAGAAGATACAAGATCAATATCAAATACAAACATGCAAAGCTTATTAAATTTTATCCTTGAGAAGTATGCATAATATGATACAGCTATGACTGTCAAAGTGTAAGACTCAATGGAAGAAAGTTTAATAAACCAACCTTCTTCTTTCTTAAAACAGATATACACAGATGATAAGAACCCACCCTGCTATAACCACAGGATTAATTATCTACCAACACTGCCTCCTGCAAACAAAACAAATTCCACAGAAGCTTCTACAGCAAAGCAGTGTTCCTGAAATTTTCCATAAAATGGTACAAAAACAAAATGAGGTACAATTCTATGGTGATTATATAATGAGTTTGCAGATTCAGAGAATTTTAATGAAATTTAAACAGTTGTCATAACATAGAATCATAGAATGGTAGGGGTTGGAAGGGACCTCTGGAGATCATTGAGCCCAACCCCCTTGCCAATGCAGGAACACCTAGGGCATGCCACACAGGAACAGATCCAGGTGGGTCTTGAAAGTCTCTAGAGAAGTAGACTCCACAGCCTCTCTGGGCAGCCTCTTCCAGTGCTCTGTCACTCTCACAGTGAAGAAGTTTTTCCTCATGTTGAGGTGGAACTTCCTGTGTTCCACCTTGCTACTATTATCTCTCATCCTATCAAAGGGCAACACTGAAAAGAGACTGGCTGCTTCTACTTGACATTCACCCTTCAGATATTTGTAAACAATAAGATCCCCAAACATGCTGCTTAAATCAGTTTGCACAACACAGTAATTTGGACTGGACAAGGTATTACAGAAGAGGAATACTAGTAAGAAATGGATATGGACATTTCTTTTCAACAGAAAAGGTGAGACACTACATCAATTGTCAGAATGGTACTAGCTGGGCAAGAGGTTCCATATTAAGAGAAAAGCTTTTCATCAAGTTCTGGTCCACTGTTCCATTACAACTTACTGCCCTTTTTTCATACTTTCAAATAATATGTAATATTCTATTCAGTTTGCTATTGATTTGAAAAAAGAACAGTTTTTCAACCTTTCTGTAATTTTAAAAGGTAAATCAGTACCAAGAGCCTTAAGAAGGATTTCATTAAATAAGCATTTTAAGACAAACTTACCTATAAAAAAGTTGCAACTTGATTGCTTTAAACAGCCAAATCTCAAATATCCTCAGATATTCCTAAATTGTGTTTATAAAAGTGTATGCGCGACACATATTTTGTCTAATTATAACACACTATAAAAGTGGGCTGTTCTTGAGATCCTCTGCAAAGAATAATTTAACCTGTGTTATGATCACAAAATGAAAAACTGATGAGGATTGTTCTACTTTTGTCCTTAAGTTTTAAACATATACATTCAAAATCCTCCTCTTTTTTTTTTTTTTTACACATTTTCTTTTGTACATTCAAATGGGAGAGAAGATGACTTTATGACTGTACACATTTCAGTTAACTGACATTGTTCACATGATGTAACAAAAATTCCCTACCTTGATGGACTGACTGTAAGGTCCTATGCTAGCAGGTGCCCAGTGGGAAATACTCTGTACATGCATGACCAGTTTTTCGTCACGTAGCACATCATCTGTTGCAATGTCATACTTATGTGCAAGGCAGTCAAGGCAAAACAGCACTCCATCAGGTAACCGGGTTTCTACACATACTCTGAAAACACAAAATAATTTTTTTCAAACAGAAAGTTAGCTTGCACCAGAATTCAGCATTTATTTTCCATGGGTTTTTCACTTGGGTGCTATGTTATCAAATTTTGTCAGGAACATAAACCAAAAGCTATGCTATCCCAACTACCTGCTACCCCAAACACTGTTATCTCCTCTCCAAATAATGATCAACTTCAGACTTCCATCAAGATAATTTCCATTATCGAGGAGAAACTAGCACCATAGCCAATGGCTCACTTCAATTTGGATATTTTTATGATGTGTATTACATTAAGAATACATGAGTTCTTTCATTAAAAAAGCCTTGACGACACAACTCAGGAAATGCCATGTAGTTGCTAAACAGCCTTCAGAATCAGTGTATCATTGTCATACTCTTTACCTCCATACATTTTACACTGAATCTCCATCCAGTGGTTGGACTAGAGGTTCAGGTTTCCAAAAAGCAGCAGTTTATTGTTCCTTTACACCCTTCTCACGTGTTATCATGCAACGCTGCATATTTTTCTGTTATACTTCAAGTTGCATGACAGACATATACTTATGAGAGGACTGAAAACCTGCTTAAGCATTCATTTAAAAAGTTCACTTTTATTTACTCCAAGGAAGAGTGCCTGGACAGACAGACAACACAGTTGCATGTGACCAGTGAAAAAGCAGAGGATGTGGGGGGGGGGGAATTCAACATTTAAAGCCTGAAAAATTATTATACTTGCAGTCCATGCATAAAAAAGTCATTTAGCTCTCAGCAGGAATCCAACAAAAAATTACTTGTTCACTTTACATATAACCTTACAAAATTCTTCTCATCTTGCTTATTTCTTCCTAGAAAACTATTTTCCTCCCCTCCTCCCACATGCAAATACAGTATTTTTTTTCTCATTACCAACATCATAAGCATGGATGAATGGATTTTCTGCTTGGGTTGGTAAATTTTCAAGACAATTTTGCAAATTTAGTGCAGATCCACACCCTTGAGTCAGTGCTCCCAGCATATTGCTTGTGAGAACTCCCACCACCAGGTCTCTGTGCATAATGCAATAATGCAGTCACGCAAACTGCTGTAAATTTTTTCTTCTGGACAAAATGCAACATAAATCTCTTTGTTCCATAACAATTATAATAAAAAAGCCTTTTCCCTGCAACTTCCTCATCTTTCTGTTATTTTAGTGACGGAAGACTATGCAGCTGGCTGTGCCAATCTGGAGGCTTAAAACATGCAGCAGCATCAGACATAACAGAAGCTAAATCTGAAGAAGTGTCATGATGAGAGCTTAAGATGCATAGGAGTGGAGATTCAATTTGTGCAGTTTACAGCTGGGACTAGATCCCTCCTCTGAAGGCACACACAACCAACAGTCCATCCCTCTTTGATTTAGTAATCCTGGTTTATAATCATCATCTCCAAGAAGTCTCTTCCTGCTCTGTTTTAGTCTCTTCTGACATTCAGACAGTGCAGGAGAACATGAATTTATGATGAAATACATTACCTTAACAATGCCTTTTAACTGTCATGCTATATATACTTAAAATTCACATGCCTTCATGTTCTGTAATAAGTGTATAAAATAAAGTATTTTACATTATAAAATTGCTAAATAGTTGGTATAAAAAATATTACCAAGATATGGGATCCAACCACACAGTTGACCCTGCTTTGCTCAGGGGATTGGACTAGATAACCTTCAGAGGTACCTTCCAACCTGCATTAACCTATGATCCAAGATGAATTTTTCAAGCTATAGCAGTTCTGCACACTGAGCATATTATCTCAGATGCTTAACAACATGAAGTACTGTAATAAGAAATGAGCCATTATGACAAAGGCAATAAAGAATTTACAAATGTAAAATTAGCTTTAAAGAATAACTTTTATAAAACAGAACAAGAATTTAACGAGCTAGGTGTTTGTTATCCAATTTCCCATGAAAAATAAAACCCTGATAAAAAAACCCACATCCAAATAAGACAGGAATTACACACTGCATTCCCAGACCATCAAGCTATTTCACTGTAGTTGACTTGGATGCAGTGTTGAAGATTCTGTACAAGAGATATGTACAAAGCTATGATTTCAGGATCTATGAATGAAAGTGTTAGCATCAAAGTATTCAGAATTTCAAAATTATTTCTTTTCATATTTCCATTCTTACTGAATACATAAGTGCAGCTAAGCTACCCACTAAGAATCATTATCTGATGGAAACACAAGACTTTTAAGAACAACAACACTGGGTCAAGCCCGAGATCCATCTAGTCTAGTACTCATCTTCAACCACAGTCAAGTGCTTTTAAGCAAGGGAGGAAAAAGAACACAGCAAGTATTTATTGGTACTGTCTTGAAATAACTCCCTGTATCTCATTATGAGCACCTTGAGCACCTCCTCAGCCAATAATTTTGCTTTTCTATTTAACAAAATGAAAAGAACAAGGTGAATAAGGTTTGTCACAAGGTTCCAAACTTCATCACATTTAGGAAGATTTAACCATTGATAGTAAGGCTTCAGTAAGACTTTTGACCCTGTCTCATAACATCCTCATAGAAAAGCTGTTGATCATGTACAGACTGAATGAGCAGTGAGGTGGGTTTAAAACTAGCTGAATGGTCAGGCCTAGAGGGTGGAGATTAGTGGCACAAAGGCTTGCAGGTGGTCAGTAAATGGTGGTGTACACCAGAAGTCTATACTGGGCTCAATCCTGTTCAATATCTTCATTAATAATGTGGATGATCGGGAGAGTGGCAAGTTTGCAGATGATACAAACAGGGTAGAAGGACTGATATACTAGAGGTTTGTGTTGCCATCCAGATAGATCTTAACAGGCTGGAGAAACAGGTACATAGGAAGTTCATGACGTGCAACCAGAAGATGAAAAACCTGCACCTGGGGAGGAACATAACCATGGTCCGGTATATTCCGGGGGCCAACTGGCTTGAAAGCAGCTTTGCAGAGAAGGAACTGGAAGTTCCTGATGGACACCAAGTTGAACATGAGCCAGAAATGTGCTCCTGTGACACTACTGTGCCCTTGTGATAATATTCTGGGCTGCATTCAGAGGAGTCTTTCCAGCAGGACAGGAGAGGCAAACAAAAAAGACAAGCGAATAAAATCCCACCAATACAAAATAGTTGTCAGTTCAGTCAAGTTACAGAAAACAACTGAGACTTGTTAAAATGCATTATTCTTCTGAAAGTTCACATAGGGGGAGCATTTATAAATGTTATGGTATATATTAAGGCAAGAATTTCCAACCCTAGTGTTTCTGAGTTGAGAAGCTCTGATGTGATTACTCAAAAAGGAAGCAAAAGTCTACTTTTAAGTCTGTGAGGCACAAACATTTGGAGAAAAGCTTCATAAATATGGTAACAATAACTCAGTATATTACAGTGTATCAAATATACTATAGCAGTAGTCTAATCCTACCTTGCTGGCGGACACAAATCAAATTCTGTCACATAAACTGAATTTATAACATTGAAATCTTTCATGTTCTTCATATACAGATGAACCAAAATAATATCCTTCAGTTTCAATCCCTCTGAAGTCATATTAGCTGCAGGATAAAAATAATATAGCTGTTAGAGACAGAATATTTTCAATGTGTGTAAAAAGGCAGCATAGGTATCCTGGTTTTGTTCAGCAAAACCAACTGGTAATAACCTAACAGTTGTCTAAACATGATTGAAGGCTTTGCAACATACTACCTTTCCCCACGTAATAACTACTTTTTTTCATTAAATTCTTTCTCATGTTAGTTTTCCAAATATACAAAAACATATTACAAATAAATTTTATCCACACTGAACAGTGAATTCTTGCCCCAAGAAAACATATCACGTATTAATGCATGTAGATGTTACAGTCCAAATTCCTTTTATCTGTAAGTTTTACTATCTCATATTTTTTTTTATTTTCAGTCTGTGACAGCTAGTAATCTATAAAGGACTTTGAATCACAAAAGTACAGGACTGGAAGGGACAATAAGAGGTCTTTTAGTGCATCACCCTCTTCAAAGAAAAGATCAAATATTTATATGCTATTCCAGAGGGATGCTTGTCTAAGCTGTTTCTAAAAACCCTCACTGCAATAATAATCTCCACATAAACAAAGAGTTATAAATGGCAAGACAGACAATAGGAAACAGAAGCGGCCAAGGGAGAAATGAAGGAAAGATGAAAGTTCAAGCAGACAGTTAAAGAAAAGATATTGGGAAGTCAAGATCATCTGAATGTATATGCTCAGAAAATTCCAATCATAGCACTTCAGGAGATTGTATTATTCTTACATACCCAATACTATAACAAAATATTTGAATCAGCTCTGAGTGTGGACCTTTTATGACTCATGAGCCATAGGAAGTAAATTAAGACAATACATTCTCTGAATATGGAATATACGTAATAACAGAGTGCCGTGTGATCTAACTTAAATGATACACGTAAAGCTCTCCTCAGTGTAACTTTGGGGATCCTGTCCTTTAATGTTAGTGTGCACCTGAATATACCTACATATTTGTGTGCCACTGGAGAAGTACAAGAAATCTCTGTTGGCTGTTGCCTTAGTGAGAAACAAATACTTTTTGTGTAAAACTTTCCTGTGCTTTTAAAGACAATTCAGGAGTTGGCACACTTCCATAAAGGTTAGTTTGGTCACACCAATACTGAATTTTGCTCTAAATGTCTCAGCTTTAGTTAAGCGCACTGTCATTAGTGATGGTAATCTGAGGAAAGGAATTCTCACTGACGGAAAAGGAAGTGTGTGCTAAGTGACGTGAGAGATTATATATCAATTGACACAGAACTCCTACGAAGTCAAGATACATGTCCAGAAATACTGGCTGAGAAATTAGAACACAGCAATAATTCTCTCCGGATATATAGATGTGTTTGAATCCTTCCTGATAGAAATCACTAGGTTAATGCCAGATGCTATGTCATCAGTCACAGAGGAAACAAGCACATTTTTCAAATTTCCAGCCACCGTTTTAGTCAAGAAGAAAGTTCTGACCTGCAGATAAAAGTTCTGCAGCATTATACGGAATACAGGAGAGGAAAAAATCCAACCAAACTGAATCATCCATTCAGGTCTAAATATAAAATGCGTAAGCCAACAAATGAATTTGTGGACATGTAACACTACTACAACATATTGAAGGCAAAGAGATTTGGATAAATTCATAATTTCAAGCTTTATTAAAAATATATATATTCTTTAACTAAAAGTACATCTGCATGATGATTTTCATCTGCATGAATTAGAGTGATGGAAAATAATTTGTCCCTAGCTTGTAAGCAGAATAAAACTGATGTCCCAAAGCACTCTGTCAATCAGAAAGGCATAAATGATCAAAGATTCACAGAATGTCAGGGGTTAGAAGGAACCTCCAAAGATCATATAGTCCAACCCCCTTGTCAGAGCGGGATCACCTGGATTAGGTCACACAGGAACACATCCAGGCAAGTTTTGAATGTCTCCAGAGAAACATACAAATGATGAACTAGTTACCAATGCATCACTTAGGTTCTTCATAAGAAGTTCTGTTTCCCAAGGAGAGGACTCTTACACAGCACATCTCCAGGATGTACAGGGAAATAACAGTCTTTTTGTTGAATTTCAAGCCATTCGCTGTTCCTAATTATTTATAAAATATTTTCAGGTGAAACTCATACTTACTTAAACAGAACTGCCTAAAAAGAACTGTCCCAAAAGATAACATTGGCTGAAGCACAGCTTTAGTTTCTTAAATGGGTTATCCAGGATCCTTAGGCTGACGGCCACAAAAGACAGTATCCAAGTTGTCTACAAGAAGTAGCTTTTTAGACTATGTTTTCACGTAATAAAATCCCATGTAATTCCCTTTAAGCCTTTGGAGCTTTGCCATGGTGCAGCTTGATAAATGAAGCACTGCAATCTTTGTCACAACTTCCAATCTTATATAATGAAAAGTTAACAAAAAAGTTTTATATAAATGTTAACAGCAATGTACTGCATTGACTTCACAGAGGAATTCCATCCACTTTACAGAAAAACCATGTTTCATAATGTCTAGTAATAAATTTCCATTTCTGAATCCTTCTGGCAGCACTTCTCCTCCTTAGAGGTGATTCAATCAGTTAACCCAGCAAAGAGGTTAAAAGGACTCTGCCTATTCCTTTCTCACAGTACTGAAAACTGAACTGCTGTACAAATCGTAAGTATGAGTCTGAAAAAGCCTTGTGCATATTTGCAGATCAGTTGCATTCTCAGAAACAAATTGTTTCTTCTGTCATGACAGAACCATAATTCATTCAGTCTTCCACACCCATTTAAAAAAAAAATTAAAGGAAATGCAAGAACTGACATTTCTGATCAACAATCAGAAAATTGTCTTTTTTTTTTTTTTTTTTTGTTATAATACAGTTAATGCAAGTAATTTCCTGAAAGCAATAGGCTACTGCACTAGTCAGAGACAAAATATGTCCAAAATAGTCAGAGGAAGATTTCCATTAAAATATAATGAGAACGAAATGAAGCATTACACAACACTTTTGATTCAATTTACAGATTATGCCCAGATTTACACTAAATATTATAGAATTTTACTAAAAGTTTGATCACATCCACCTTGCTGATTTCCAATCAATCAAAGACTAGCTTAATGACCTTCTACAAAGTATAACATTTTTTGCTTCTGAAAAAAAAATAAAGGGTTTCTTTATCATCCTGTAACCAATAATGAATACTCAGCTGCATGTGAAAAACATATGATTTTATAGGACAATACATCAAGCAAATTCATGAACATGAATATGAACCTACTGATTTAGATACTAAAAAATATTTTTTGAAAAGAAGCTTTTCTTTTATGAAAGAAAAGAAGCCTGTATATGCATGCTTTACTTAAAATTTAAAATGGAATAAAAAGTACAAAACAAAAATGTGAACATTTTATTTTATATGTCAGTATTTTTAAGGCGGGGATAGTAAGGAACCTGAATTTCATGATTCCCAAGATAGCAATTTCTCCTTTACATCAAAAATATAGATGAGATTTACTGCTACTGACTAAACCCTAGATGCCAAAATGTGCAACAGCTTCCTAGAAAACTTGATTTAAAATTATGGCAGCTAGTAGCTAGCTTTAGCAAGTACAGAGCATCCATAGCATACATGCACACGCGTGCACACACAGAGCATACATGGGAAGATAGCTATAAAGCAACTTGTAAAGTAAGTACGGTGGAACAGTGTTGTTACAGTGATATGAACACTTAATCTGGCTTTTTAGGGTCTTCAAAAGCAAAGTCAATCTATGATGTGTTCAGTATTAAACCTGGCAGTCTTGCTATCAGGGATTCCAATCAAATGCAAAATAAAATGGAAAACTGACAACCACAACATTTAAAGCTATCAAACAGTATGACAACACAGTTTCTTATTTAATACCATATTAAAACCAGTACAGTTAACAGCAGGTAATTTATAAACTGAATAAAGCACCTTGGAGAGAAGAAAACGCTTCCCTTGCTGCCTCTTCAGCGTTTTTGCCTTTTGATGGAAGGACGTGGACAGTGATACCTGAAAACCACTGGTAACCACTCAGGGATTTTCCTGAACTTCCACACGTCTTAGCTATGGGAAATAAGGAACAGCACTATGATTATAATAATGAAAGATTTCAGATTAACCTAGAATATCTTTTTCATTGTTTATATAAGAAGAACTTTTGCAGAAAAAAAAAATTAAAAACATCTTAGAAAAATATTTACAGACAAACAGATAAAAACCAAAAACTTGTGTGTGCTGGTTGCAAACCTTTGCTGGTTGCAACTTGACAATCCTTCTACAACACTGCCTTCATAAAATACATCTGCAAGTAGTGTTTAGCTGAGAATTTCAGTACTTTCTTTCCTTGTTTCCATTTACTTGTTACAATTTCTATATCTGTTTTGATACAGATTTGACACCAGACATGACACTGGAAGCTAACATTTTCAAAAGTATCTAAGTGACATAGGAGCAGATTTTCAAACTTATATGCCAAATTTTAATGTAAGTTAGGTGTGTTTAACCTGGTTCTGATCTTCTCAGCAAATACATAATGTGTTTAGACATTTTTAGCATCCCACTTAACTGCATTCAAGAGCCTAAATGCCATCCAATATCAAACACTGTCACACTATGAAGCTTAGTTTTCAATAAAAGATTACTAATGTCTGGGTGTAGGGTAACAGCTATGCTATGGTAGATCAATGAGGTACTGATCTATGAACTCAGGTTTATCTTGCATTAATCATTAATGTTTGAGGCTGTGCTTTTATCAGGCATATCATTAGTTACTGCAACCCACCAGTCAGACAGTAACTTTCTAGGATTCCAAGTTTGATCATGCATGTCACTCTGAGTTTGCTGTGGTGGGAACAGATTCATATACTCTGTAAGCACGTTGAACTTCATTCTAAAATGAAGTATGAAATGCTTTTCTATCTTCAGTTTAAAAACAGTAGAGTATGAATACAGGTGTGGTCAGACTTTTTAAATAAAACTTAATCCCTCCACTCAAATTATTATATTATAGTAATTTCATTCAGGCAAACAAAACACATTAACATGTTTTCTGAAAGAAAGTAAAAAAAAAAAAAAAAAGGGTTATGCTCCTGTAAAATAACTTAAATGCTTCATTACTATTGATCCTATTTATTGACTCCTATCAGAAAACTGCATTGTAGCGGGATTTCTTTTTTTTTCAGACTGGTTATTAAAGGTCATAAACATTCTTTTCAGAAGTGTTCTTACAATAATTAACAGCATACTCCACCATGGCATGAAATAATATTATTTTTCTAATGAAAGCTGTGCAGGACTCACTGAAATCTGAAGAATTATGTTTCAAAGACTTCCAGGTGACTGACATGATTTTCTGTGGTTCATCCTCTTCTGATGAAAGAATAATATCATCATCACTGCAGGTTACCTCACAAGAACAGCTATTGACCATAAGTATACCTGAAGATTCCCCCTGCTTGAGACAAACATTATGAAATAAGCAAGTAAACACCATGCCAGGCAGTATGAAAACAGCACTTCTTACCATTCAAATTTTGTGTTTCAGTTTCAAAAAAACTCTATAGCTCCATGGGTATGTAAGCTTAGAAAAAATAATGGAAGGATAGCACTGGGATTTCCTGTTAGTTAGATTGCAGAAACTGGAAGAATACAATGTGCTCCTGTTGACATATCATATGGAATAAAGACTTAGTAGTAAATAAGGACAACAGATATGAAAAACTATGAGATTCAAGAGACAGAAAGAAATGCTGATGAAGATGAAAAAATGCTATTCCACAATTATACATAGGACAACTATATTTTCCAAAACCAGTAAAAATTAAGTGAAAAAAGGAACAAAAGTACAAAACTAACAATTTTATAATCAACACTGTCACTAACCACTTGAAACAGAAGACTTAGAAGAAAATTTTAACACTTTGTGGAACCTTGAATGAATGCAGTCCATGTAAAAAAAAAAACCACAAAACAAAAATGTCTTTCCATTCATCTCAAAAGGACTATTGCGTCCCTTAAACTTACCACACTTTGGCATGCTGAGTTTTGAGACATAGGAAATACTATTTCCCAAGTTTTATACAACAAAGTAATTTCTTGACAAGGAGGGAAAATAATTTATTGTACCTTCTTTTCTTCCAAAATACTTTCTTAGGCTTAGGAAGACTAGCCAAGCATGCCTTTTAAAGCAAAATAGATAGGCAGAGTGCTTACTGAGTAGTATTCCAAAATTGTGTTCTTTGTATTTTCAACAAGTCACATAATAGCAGCATACATATATATTTTTAAATTTTAGAGGAATTGGAACTCCTACTCTCTTCCATCTTATTTTCCAAGACAGCATAATCTACAGAGCATGTTGACTTTGGGATCACTAGTTTGGCTAATATTTGTGTTTGTCTAAATACGATATGAATTATGCCAGAATTTATCCGTAACCCTTAACAAATCATCACTGCACACTGTAACTCCAGATTCTATCAATTTTCTGCTCACAGGTATCAGATTTCATATAGTGTCTAAACTAGGCATTTTACTGCAGGCTTTGGTAAATACTAAATTCACAAAAAAGATGATAAAGCCAAATAAAGCAAGATAAAAAGCTGACAAATATGAAGCCTTTGGCAATCCTTAAATATGTATTAGAAACTGCTGAATATTCTTTTAGCTTACAAATTAGCATACCATCTCTAGAATTTCCATGCAAAATGCCTATGAAAAAGAATACTAACATACAGTGGAAAACACTCAAAAGGTCACCTGAAGTTTGACCCTCTGCAATCTCTGCTTTTAACAATTAGATATCACAATTTGTTAAACAAAATAGGAAATATTAAAAATAAATAATCAAATTTTAATTTTTTTTTTTAAGTTTTTTTATTCTTTTTTTAAAATTTATTTCCTTTGGAAAATAAAACATATTGCTATTTCAAAAGTTTATTCTTAAAAAAAAAAAGTGAGAAAAAAAAAAGTGAGAAAACTATAGTATGCATCAGAAGTCTGCAATAAGAGCTCAGCATTTACATTGATACTTGACTTCACTGGGCAGAAAAAGTATCCAGCTGAGTTAAAGCAATGTATTTGGAAATTTTTAGGAAAAGCTAAATTACAAAAAGGTCATTAACTTAATTTAGCTCTGTTGGCTTTAAAAGGCTCAGGGAGAGTTTTATAAGCACTGTAAATGCTAAAGCTATGCTCTAAGAGGGGCTGATGTTCTTTGATTGAACCTCATTTTATTCATTTTCTAAGAAAGGCATGAAAGTCAAAGCAATAATCTATTTCATGTGAATCAATTGTACATTAGAGGTTAAAAGAAGTAAACTAAAGACAACATAATAGCGCAAAGATGAAAACTGCAATTTAGCACAAACATGACATGAGTTCCTACATTACAATGTACAAGCATCCAACAGCATCTATACCATTTCCCTCTCATCAAATTACACCTTTGCCTACTGCTGTTGGTTAATATATTTTGCCCTTACCCAGAGGGCTGCCTGATAGCCCTTAACCCTTCAGGTATAACCATAACAAATAAGGAAGCAGGAACACAAAACTGTAATTGAAATAGATCCTAAACTGGATTATGGCTACAAGAGCCAAAAAATTAGCAAATTTTTGTTGTTGTTTCTATTTTTTTTTATCCATAAGATGTGGTTTTACAGAAATATATATACTGTATAGTGGCACTAAGTCCTAAAAGTGCTACCATTTCCTTCTTGCAAAGTGCTTTTATATTAAATTAGCTGCTTTCATTGGCTAATTTATAATGTCCATCATGAAACAAACAATTTGCATTGTAGCATGGGCATTCACTGAGTACCTATGTAACATAATAGAGAGTTTGCACCGTTTGGTCTTACCCCCAGGTAAGCATACACAGACATGGTGATAGGAATTATACTATCACAATGCAGCTTCGGGTTTTGTTTTTAGATAACCTGTATTCTAACTTCAATATGGTATAACAATTCATCATTAGGCAAAAAAAATACATTAACTGGAAAAGTTCCAGCTTGCCAGAATGACAGCCACTTTTTTTCTTGCTTTTTTAAGCTTTACATAATTAATGTTTAAGAGATCTACAGCTACTGCACCTTATTTTAGGTAGAAGATACTGTAAGTATCTTCTGTAGGTGCTATTAGAGATGTGTAACTTCTCTCCGTTCTCTAACTTGGAAGACTGAATTTATATGATCTGCAAGTGGCCATGAAAAGAGCACCTATTCCACTTTTATGCCACATGTGAAAATTGTTCTTTCAACTATGTTTCTAAACATGTTTTCTGCAAAATGTAATTCATAAAAAATTCATGGAGATGTAGTGAGACTCACAGACTGTAACACCACTGGTTTGGTCTAACCTACAGAAAACTCCTGTAGCTCTGTAATTTGTTAATATTAAAAATATTCCAAATGGATGCCACATCAAATTTTCATATCATCCCCACTCATATCCTTTTTTTCTACATATCTCAATATTTTATAAATTGTTAAGCTTATACAAACATTGCTTTGCAGATATAAATAAATTTGTGTTAACACACATACACAAAACAGCTGGTCATCAGTTGCAAAATTTTTGGTAATTACTAGGAAATACTAAAAATTCTGCATACACCAAGGACCACAAAAATAATTATAGGCTACTGTTGATTTCAATGCCTTTGACACATCACAATGATTCATTCAAGGCTGACCCCCACAATGCTCCAAAAACATAGGTAATCAATCACTTTCTGCAGCAGCACAGGTGCAGGCTACAGCAGAAGTATTAGGTGTGGAACCTGGCACTAGAAGAACAGGCTCAATGCCAGCCTAAGTAGAGCTGCCAGACTCTGTTTAGTAGCTATATTCAAATCTCATACAAATGTTGGTCTTCCATTCCTCCTGACAGAGAAAGCAATCTAAGAATTTAAACCTTAAAAGTTATAGACTGCCACAAACAGACTAACTTTCCCTGAATAATATTCTCATCACTTTAAAAAGAAAAAAATCAAGTTTATTATAATGACATTTTAATTAAATCTTACAGAACCCATTTTATCACATAATATTTTCATGGTACTTCACAGAAGTAATATATTTTCCTATTTGTTACACTGCTTCTCCCACATCCACTGTACATTGTGATACCAACCTAATTTTGGATCAGAGCCTGCATGCATGCATATGCTTAACTATATTCACATAACTCATGTCATTGATGCAAGTGCACTCAAAATGAAGTTAAGCAAATGCATGAGTGTTCCAAGATCCAAATTCTCCCGTTGAAAAAGCCTTGCAGCTAGGACTTTGACTGATATAGCTGAAATTCCATGCAGTGGTCTTTTATGAAAACAACAGATTGCCTTCTTAAAAAGCTTACATTCTCCACTACACAAACTGGTATAAAAACCTATCACAACACAATTCCAAAACTGATATTTCTCCCACTGAGCAGCAATGAGAATACAGTGGGGCAGAAAGCTCAGAAGACATAAAGAAAGAATCTCTTTATTCTTTGTGGTGTACCTTGGTAACAGAACTCTGAAATAACTATAATGACCAAGACCACACATATCTCCTTGCCATATTTCAAGACACATAGGAAAGAAATTCTTTTACTCTGAAAGACTTTAAATAAAGTTTCTTCATTATGAAAAGATAACAAAAAATTCTCTTTTCTCATAGAACTAGACTGAATCTGAAATCAAATGGGGTAGGAAAGAAAATCCTTTATTTATTATCTTAGTGTTTGAAATAAATCAGTACAAAAAAAAAATTCTGCAGTATTTGTATCAATGGTTTGAAAGGATAACAGCAAGGGTTATCTATATTCCTATGATGCAGAAGGGAAACTAAAGGTTACCTAGGAGAACTATAACTCACTGATGACACAGTATTCAAAAAATGCCACCCACAATGCCACCAACAAGGCACGTTTTACAACTTGACATTCCTTCCTGTTGCCCTGACATTATTTACAAAGCCTAATTCTGCAGCTAAAGTCCTAAAGGGAGATTAACTAAAATTATTTAGGCCAGAAGGAACTAAACAGAAATAAGTTACAATGTTAAATCAAATCTAACCTGAAGGATGGTTCTCCTTTAGTACACATAGCATGTAAATAGCTCCTAAACACCTCTTCTTTTACAAGTGTTTTAAAAAAACTCTCCAAATTGACCCAAGAAATAGATTTGCCTATGTTCAAGAGGGGCACAATTGTTTGCACTTCTGAAATGTGTTCCACCTTTAGGTCAAGTTCTTTTACAAACAGGAAGACAAATAAGCCTCACAATATCAATTTAGGATAGGTAAATATAATGCTATAGTGTGCTACAAGAAAGAGCAGCAGCAGGCATGATTCCTGTATCTCGTACAGGTAAACAGGCTCCCTTTCTTCTGCCAAGTGTAGAAAGCACCCTCTAATTCTGGACTATCTCTAATTTAAGGGGTTACAATTTCACAGCTTATATTTGATATATGTGTGCTCCTATTCATTGGATGTCAGGGAAAAAAGTATCCGTTATCAAATGTGGGGAAGAGCAAATCTTAAAGCATGAATGTTAGCTAATATGTTCACTAATGTCATTATAGCTTTAATTTCCATTTCTAATCATTCAAAAGCCAACACAACAGAGTAATAGAACAGTGGGGAAAATAAATGTGTTTTGCAAGTTCATTGTGTCATCAATGTAAAAAAAAAATTTACAGGTGCATTTTTTCCCAGTTAAAAATATTTAAAATTCAATTTGTATTAAACATAAAAGCTGATACACCTGAATTAAGGATTCTGGAATATGCTTCAGAAACTGGTCCCCCCAGCAAAAAACATTCTACATTTTAAACATACCAAGTGACAGTCTTATTGACAAAGTTAAATACTGATGAAGCTAGGTATCTCTATTATGTATATCACAGTGGTGACCTTGCTTTTTACCATGAAGTAAATGAGGCATTCACAAATCTTGAGCATTAGTGTTTTATTAGCATTATTATTTATTTTTTATGGTTTTGTAAAATGTATTAAAAAAAGTTATCTTAAGGCATGTTTACCAAAATTTTTATTCATGTTTTAATAATAAAATCTTATATTTGTTCATCTCTTTAGCCTTTTCTGTATCACTGGAAATGAAAGGAGGGTGTGTTAAAAAAATATCTTCAATTATTATGCAAAAACACATCTTGCAGTTGCACAGTAATGTATTAAACCAGAATAGTGAGTAAAATGTTATTTTCCCCCAGGCACAAGGGCTCATTTTGCTGCCAGAAACAATCTAAAACAAATTTCTAAGCAGGCTTTGTAGTTAAACATGAAGAGATTTAGCTGAAGAAAATGCATTATGGAGAAGGAAAGACAGCAGAGACTAAGGTACACTAGCTGTAATTGCATAATTATTAGAAAAGTAAATTCAAAGAACATACAATTAAAACCTGTGGCACATAATGAAGATAAAATGAATATATAATAAAAGTTAAAAATATGTGTAGCTCTCAGATGAAATGGTAACAAAACTGATGTCATAATACTTATTAGAAGTACACATCACTGTGCTGACTACAAAACCAGAAAACCACTGTGCTGTGTTTTCTACAAAGTGCTTACACAAGTGGCTGCTTTTACAGGTTGTTCATAATGTAGGGGTTTTTCTCCAAATTTTCAGTAATCCCTTGAAAGCCTGAAACTAAAATTAGTTCTCCTTCTGAAGAGTTCTTCCCTGCAGTGATTCGTTATTGGAGGAGAATTGGCTGTTAAGTGCTGAATTACTCACTGATACTAAAGTTTTTTTGTAGGGCTTGTAAGCACCAAACAGCAAGGAAAAGTACGGTACCAGAGGCATATCAATCTTGAAGGCATCTCTTTATCATTATGCAGTTAAACCATGCTAATTTAGTAACAAGTTATACTCTGAAAGACTGACTGGTTCTCCATATTCCTAACTTCTTGAAAACCTACCTTATTTTATCATGACACAAAATAATCCACAGCCAAAAGATTCTAATGCTTTTCCTTATGAGACAACAACTGCAGAAAATAGACTATTTTCCTATTATCTATACAAGACATTAGTTTATATACCAAAATCCAGGGCACGCCTCTGTAAACCTTACCCCTTTGAGAGTGTGACAGCTTTGTCTGCAGTGGATTTGAAATAAGATTTACTACAACACTGCTTGAAGCTGCAAAGATTTAACCAAATCTAATACATCTACATAAGAAGGGGCCAAGAGCTTCCAAACAGAGAAAAGTAAAATCTTGATTCTTATATAAAATGTTATGCATTTTAATATGATTTTTTCCCTGATTTATGTAAAGCTTTGTGGTTTTCATTTTCCCTAGCCTATCACATTGTAGTGATGTATGGTGCATTTTAGCATCAAGTTTGCCATGAGCAATAAAATCAGTGCCTCCAAAGAAATATTAATATATTATCACTCTTCCCCACCATGCCTTGCTCCCAAATTTTCCTTTATTCAACCTATTTGGTTTTGATTCACATAGTTAGTTGATATCCTTTTTTCACAGTCTCCCACACAAATATTTAATGTTATATTTTTAAAATAAATCCCAAACTAAAAATTGACAGGATGAAATACAATTTATTTTCCAAGGCAAGCATGAGGCCATAGGGGAAGAAAAATGTACAGGTATTTTATCTGTATGAAACAATAAAATTAAAAAAGAGGAAGAAGGGAAAAGGGCATGATCCATTTTAAAATATTCAAGAAATGCAGTTGCTGAAGAGACATGAAATGTAAAATTGACAATAATGGTCTATAACAATCCCTGCACCTAGAAGGGGTTCAGTGATCTTCAAAAGGTAGACAGAAGTAGGAAGACCTATAAAAAAAGATGACTGCAACAGTAGCAGAAAGATCATGAGGCACTCTCTTCAACAAAATACTAGCACTTATAGATGTTCAGAAGAAAAAAAAACCCTTCATTTTGCCTGAGAAAAATGATGAGGAATACTATGAAATAACATCTGTTCTGACCTTCTTAGCTCTATGCACATAAAGTCTGAAATATTTAAACCACTAGAGTTCCTATTCCCATTCTACTGTTTTTATTGTTTATCATAAGCCAAGAGACTGAATCCCAGTTAATTAATAATGATTCCTTTAGGATCTTTGACCAGGATAATCTCCTCTACATTATCTGAAGTCATTCATTAGATGTATCTTTCATGTCAAAAAAAATAAACCCCAATACATTTAAAACTTGAGCACTTGCTAGTCAGTACATTTTTAAATAATCCACTTTACATCAGAAACAGCAAAAAAGTGATGCCACCTCCTAGCAAATCAACACTGTTCATACAGTTTCCCAATACATCTGTGTTCCACACTGTGTCTAGCTGTACTACACAGGTAACACATGTGCCTGACTGAAGCACATTGCCTGAGCACCTTGAGGTTTCAAGATGAAAAATGCTACACAGATATACTACCTCCATTCATTGGACACAAGGAAGCATTTGTGTTGAGTTTTTCCTTATGCTAAGTTCTGAAATTCAACTAAATATGTTCATTGTTATTTGAAAATACACCCACATGAGAATCTGTAGGCTCACTTCATACTGACACAAAGCAACATAAAAATAGAAAGCAAGCATATAGGTTTAAAGGAAGACATTTCCAATCTACTTGCCTTATTCTCCAGATGTAACTTTAAAAAATGAAGGTAGGCCACAGGTGCAAATGCATCAGCTGAATGCACGATAACCTCGTCTGAATCTCTGAAATACAAAATGCTTAGCATCAAATATTAGTATATAATTTTACATACAGGCAATATTTAGTCGTTGTATAAGATAGGCTCCAAGGTAACTGTCCTTGGAAAATCTATTAATTTCTTATTTAGTTTTAATATAAATAATAGTTTGTTATATAAATTTTGTTGTTGAACCAGTTATTATCTTCACTAATGTTCAATTCTCAGAAGTAATAGTGAGCCAGTACAGGCAGAATGCAGGAACAACCAGAAAACAGATGAAATTCAGAGTGAATTTATTTTATCTCACCAATCAGGTGACCCCCAAAGCAGCACCAGGGCAGAGGGACACAGGTGAGGAGACAGGCACTGCAAAGATCGGTCCACGCTAGACGATCACCGAACTTGCTGGTTTTGCCTGTATTTCATGGATTTGCACAGGCATAATTTACCATTATGCTTTGATCTTTCAAACAGCAAGGCAAGAATCTCAAACATGTTTGATACAGTGCTGCTAAGTCTATCAAAGGCAGGTGTTATCTAAACACAGATGTTCTACTTGTCCAACACACAGGACAAACAACAATGAGTATGATATATGTGTTTTTCAACACCTAGCTGCAAGTCACTCAAGCATGTTTACAATCCTCCTCACCAATCTTCCATTATTCTCGCACACCAGTATTGAGAGATTACGTTTCATAGTCTAGAGACTCATATGTAACACAGTCTTTACATTTTAGCAACAGGAGATTTTTTTAAAAGTCCATGCTTCTTGATTATTGCTCCATGGATTAGTTCTTGAAGCATTAACAACATACAATATTTCGCACTGAGAAACTGACTGTTTTGACAATCTTGCATTTGATATTGAAGACTACTAGATGCAACTTTTTAATGCCAAATGTGTTGGTAACAATGCTAAACTTCCTGATTCAAATTAGTTCATTTTAGTTTTCATTTTTACAGGCACAATCTGTCACACTTTGATTCACAAGAGGCAGTATCTGTTATATCCATCTGTATGGTTTTAGTACTTAAGAAAAAGGTAGCTCTAGGAAACAAACATCAGAAGGTGAGAAACTCAAAGAAAACATAACAGAAACTCAGACACGGTATAAGACAATCTGAAAATTGTTGTAAGTAAGGCTAAGGATACAGAGATAATTTTCTTGAAACCACAATGCCCTTGATACTTGCACAATACTCAATTTGATGAGAAGAGAGCTATTTCTAGTATTGCCACATAAAACCCATGCAAACTGGAAACAGTTGAAGTCTTGACCAGATTCCAATGACTTAATGAAAATGTAAACCTAACAGAAGTATCTGTTGTATAAAATTTGTTTTGGGATTTAAAAATAACAGAACTCCTAAAATAATTATCATCACTACACTGTACAATAATGATAAATATCTTTAGCAGAAGATCCACTTCTCTTTTAGTAAACTTTAAAGTATTTTGATAATAGGCCTTCAGCTTCATTTTTGAGATTTATTATCAAGATCCTTTATGATTAAAATTTCACTTATTCCTTTAAGATATCTTAAAGATAGCCCTTTAACATTAAAATCATTATTTTCAAATGACTATAGTGTCTTCTAATTCCAAAAGAAAAAGGTAGAAAATAACTTTGGAAAACTTTAGTAACAGGAATACATAATTCAAAATAATAAAAACCAGTCACAAAGACTCCATTAGTACCTGGTACCTGGGTATCCTCAATGTCTGAGGATACTGTCAATAAACATTTTTTGCTTGTTGAAGTCCTATACAAGGAATTCTGGTAATTTTCACTGATGCATTAACTACTTAAAACTATATTAACAGAAAAGCATATATCAGAAAGGACAAAAAAAAATATTATATGTATGTGTCTGTTGAACTTAAAGAATACCTAGTAACTTTAAAACTATATTTAACTTCAAAATCAAAAAAGCAGCCCCAGTTCTATTCCTGCATGTTCCAATTCACTAGTACAACAAGTGAATGCTAAGCATTGATATGTATGCTAACTCTTCAATAACTTCAGAATTTTTGAGTACTTATCTGTTGCTCAAGAAGTGTTGCAAATATTAAGAGATCATAAATATGTCCCCTTGGTATGAAGTACATTCCTGTGACATACAGCTAACACACAGTATTTGATAAGATCATAATAGATATCTAGTTTAATATGCCAATATTTCTCAGCTGATGGGTCATAATAGTAGATTCTGCAGTGCTGAAAACAGTAATACAATACATAGAAAAAGAAAATATTTCTTCCCTACCTACCTCATTTTCTGTCAACCTCTCCAAACATACATCATTGTTCTAACTGATAAAATATAGTCTTGTTCAACCGTAAATAGAACAAATAGGTGGAAAGAAGAATTTTGTTTTCATCCAATGATGAATCAGCAATTAAAAAAAATAGGAAGTTCTGAACTTACATGTCATGTCCATCTTAAGAAAGAGTTCTTCTTAAGAAGAGAAACCAAACAAAAAAAACCAAACCACAACAAACCCACATCAATCAAGACTAAAATTAAAAACAGTAATCTGAGAGACATCAAAGAATACATAAAAGCCATTTCTAGCTGAAATTCTGAATTTTTAGTAGGAACATGACTACACAAGCTGATTTGTATTTTATTATGATGGAAATAGAGGACTTTGTTGAGGAACATTTTTAGAAGACTTTGGAAAACAATGAAGAATAGTTGAAAAACTGTCCTAATTTTCTATTTCTTGAATCATAATCATTTGATCTTTCAAGTCTCCTTGAAGATCTAAGAAATATTTAATCACTTTAAAACACTTTGTAACATTTTCACAGTAAAAATAGAAGTTGGAGCAAGTTTGAGAGTAGAATCGGTGCTCTCAGTACACATTATTTTTTCATATTTACAGATTTGCTTTAAGCTCCAAACATAGAATTACAAATGTAAACACAGAGCTAATGACGAGGTATATAAATGCAAAATTATACTTCCCAAATATTTAAAATATGCCAAATTACCCACAAAAAAATCAAACTATTCTGGGTTCCATAAATACAATGGGGCCTTTATCATAAGAGTAGATATTAGATGATATTCACATACATGAGAAATACACCTTTATGATTTGAAGAGGTGTCAATCATTTTCACTTTAAATACAAGTGTGAGAAGGGCAGAAAATGCTTAGTACCTATCAAATACGGAGTGTAAAGTTGACAACCGCATTACAATAGTCTACCTGGGAAAACCAGATAAAACCACATCTGACTCTTGGCTGAGTATTTTGATTGTAAGATCCTGTTTTCACTGCTAGATCTTGTATATTTTCAAACATTTCATTCAATCTGCCATGCTTACTTTGTGAGGCATATTTTAAAATGAAGATTGAGAACAATGGCAAGAATTCAATTTATTATTCAAAAGCCAAATTCATCATATAGTCTTACATTAAAGAGACTCCCAGTTCTCCATAGCGAGTAACACATCAAAGCTATATTTTTCTTTTCCTGAACTAGCAGATTTCCTTCTTTTTCAAAGGATATACTGTAGAAACATATTTTGCCACAAGTTGCACATGATACACACATCAACCAGTGAAAACACTATCCAAAAGTACTAGTATAAATGACAGGTGCATTAGATTTTCTCCTATTTTATTTGCTTCACATGGACAGGTATTGGTAGCAGAGGGTGGTCTGCAGAGGTGGCCTCTGAGTACAGATCAGGGGCTGTGGAGTCCATCAGCAACAATGGTGGTGCCTTTACTATGATATATTTTTTAAAAGGTAAAAATGCTGTGCAGCAGCTGTAACAGGAGTAAGAAGGAGGACTGTATAAGAGCAGACAGACACATTGCAGCCTGTGGGGAGGACTCAATGCTGGAGCAGGGTCCTGGCTAGAAGTGTGGCTAGTGGAAAGAAGCCCACACAGGAGCAGGTTTTTTGACAGGTTCTGTGGCCCATGATGGAACAACCTGCTCCTGAGGGACTGTGCCCCATGGAAGGACCTGCACTGGAGCAGTTCTTGAAGAACTGCCCCATGGAAAAGACCCACACTCATGAAGGACTGTAGCCCATGGAACAGATCCAGGATGGAAAAGTCGAAAAGTGGGATGTTATGAACTGACCACAGCTCCCATTCCCCACCCTCTTGCACTGCTCAATGGGGAGGACATTGAAGTCAGAAACAAAGGTGTGAAGTTAAGCCTGGGAAGAATGGGGTGGGGAGAGAAGATATTTTTAGCTTTGTCTTTGTTTCTCACTATCCTAACCTGGTGGGTTGTTTTTAATTGGCAATAAATTAAATTAATTTTCCCCATGCTGAGTTTGGTTTGTCCACAACAGTAAATAGTAAGCCACCACCCTGTTTCTATCTTGACCTACTAGCTTTTTCATCTTATTTTCTACCCTTGTCTTGCTGAGGAGGCAGCATGAGCAGCTTGGTGGGCACCTGGCAGCCAGCTAAGGCT
Organism: Megaceryle torquata; assembly: GCA_024611175.1. Taxonomy (NCBI): domain Eukaryota; kingdom Metazoa; phylum Chordata; class Aves; order Coraciiformes; family Cerylidae; genus Megaceryle; species Megaceryle torquata. The sequence goes on from JANIJG010014896.1 coordinate 62,885, forward strand.
AATCCATCACACATGCTTTAGAGGCAAAAGTAATGTTAAATATCTTCCTCAGAAACTTTCTCTAGGAAGATATCTTGAAGAAGTTCATGAATTTAGGCACCTTCAAAATCCTGACAAGTTTAAACCTCCAAATTGTAATTCTTATAACTCCATTTAAGCTTCAAAAAATATATCAGAATGTATATCAGAACAACAGCTACCGAAACATTTGGAAACTACACTAGCATAGTTAACAACACGATTACAAAATCTGTTTAGACTCAGTGTATATGAAAAGCAAGAACAAAAAGCAGAAAATAAATAAACTTGTAACTTCTTCAATGACAAAGAAACTACCAAATATTTTTCTTTAGGAGTTCATAAAGCAATAGATTTCACAGGAATGGCCCCTGAAAAGGAATGTCTTTAGGACATGAGTAAAAGGCTAATCAATCCAGAGGCACACAATGCAAGATAGCTATTCAGTTTCCATTACAGAAATGTATACTTAGAACTAGCTGAGTAAGTGCTTAATCTGCTGTGACACGTATTTGTTATTAAATACTCACTGATTTACATATTTGTCTTTTCCTGTATATTTTTTTGTGCATTTGTTAACTTTTATTATTATTTAGAGTGTCACCAACAGAAATAAAGACAACTCAGGCAAATCCTATCTCTTCCTAGTTTCTGAATGTTCATTAAACCACTGATGGTCAGAAGTACATTTAAAATATATTATGAGATATTCCTACTTAAACTGCTATGTGGTTGATAGCAACCAATGGTACAATGAACTTTCCTCAAAGTGTTGTTCAAATTATATGCCAAAAAAAAAATTTAAAAAAAAATTAAAAAAAAAATCTCACACTACAGCAAGAATTAAAAATTTCTCATGAAATTTGACATATTTTTCTCCATTCTGTTTTATGTGTGCAAAAAGAGCTTTGAAAAGAAGCACTGGGAAATTATGCATCCAATTCCAATGAACTCCCAGATTTAATCTGTACCATAAGAAGCCTCAAAATAAGTGGAAAGAATGTAAATAATCAGCCAAACATATTTGAATGCAAAAAAAAATTCTACAAGCACATTTAATCTCAGTTATCTTCTGAAGTGTACTTTTTGTTTCAAGTGTTGCAATATACACTGTACATGCCACATTTGCCTGGTAGTCTAAATTACAAAGTTTCACAAAATTCTCTTTTTTTTTGCTAGAAGAGACTGAATTGATTCATGATATTCATGATAAGATCTACCCAAGCATCACACGCATTTTATTCTACTTTCCTGCATCATTTTCCAACTACTACTAGTCAGCACATTGGCTCACAACCTATAGCTTTTATTTAACAGCTGGTTCCACTCAGAGAATCTTCTCAAGGCTAAAGATTCTACATTGTTACTTTCTGCATCTTTTTTTTTTTTTTTACTAAAATACTCCATAGCTTTCCTGCATGGAGGTATCTCCAGACTCAAATAGTATAGTATTTTAGTTCATTCCAGAGGATATATCTTTCAGTCAACAGACATATCTTTTCAGTCAACAGTTCAGTAGACATCTGCTACAGTAGCTGCCATCCCTTTTACCAGTTTGTCTATTGCTCTTCTTCTCCCAAATGCCATGCAATGAAACAGAGTTAACAGCTCATGGTTCTCTGTTATTTATACAGACAGAAAAATGAAACAAATAGTCCTTCACCGTGAAAGCCCAAATCAGGTCTATATGCTCCATAATCTTGATTTTTCCTAAAATGACCAAGTATCACCAATACATGATTACTAGACTGTTTACTTGGCTAAGAAAAAGAACAGCAGTTAAAACATGTCACTCGAAGCAAGCAGGCTTAGCTGTTTAACAGACTAATAAGAAACTCGTATCAAGACACAAATATTTCCCATATCCCACTACACAGATTGCAGCAATTTATGCCAAAGGAATAAACTACTCAGTGTAAATGAAATGGATTCATGCAAAATTTGTATTTAAAATATCTTCTAATAACTGAAGAAAAATGTTTATCGTTATCATTCTAAGCTGCTAAACTTAAAACACACACACAGAGTTAATGGAACCCACAGGCTACTGATGTGGCAGTTTATCAAATGTAGCTGTAATGAAAGATAAATATTACAGGCAATTCGCACTTCATGAAAGGATAAAAGTGTCAGTGTGTAGGTACCAGTTTTACTGCAGGCCATAATCAGCAAGTAAACGAAAGTGCAAATGTCTAAAAAGTTTATAGCCCTCTATGAAGGCCTCATCTTGTCATGTATTGATTTAAGTTTTCAGAGGACTTTGCCAGTGTTAAACAAAGTGAGTGTCTGTGAACTTAGAGAACATGTTTTACCTCTGCCAACAAAAGTTGCCTTAAGCTAAATGTGAGTTCCCATTGCTTTAATATAAGGAAATGGAAGAAACTGTTTCTTACACAACTATTTTCTTCTTAAATAGAGGGCAGTCCAGTGTAAATGTTTCATATTCTCCACCTTCTCCACAAACATGGACTCCATATTTCTCAGAAAGCTAGCACAAAAGGAAAATAGAAATACATACATATTACAATAAAGTGGTCTATTATATATATTTTGCTGAAAACACAAAAATATCATACAGAGTTCTTAATTTCTTCACCTCTATATTGCAATGATCTAAAAATTACCAATGTGTTTTATTTTAAGTAGAATTGGCACTGTGACATTCAGATAAATGAATGCATTCCTAGTTCTCCTTCCTCAGTGGCCATGAAAGATTGTTCAGACTCCCGTATTTGTCTTTCTTTAGCATAGATAGTTCATTTCTGCAAGAAACCTGTACTGTAAATCAACACAAGAAATAGCGCTTCCCATAGGAATACACAATGAACACTGTTTTTGGCAACAAATTTAACAATTGCATTCTTTATTTTGGTAAATATCCATTCTTTCAAAAAATTCTAACACATAGAACCAATGAGAATTTTCTAAGGCAACAGCAAAAAGTTAAAGCAAGCCCTAAAAAGGTAGCAATATGCTGCTTCCTTTATGAATTGTACTGAATATACTTTCTAAATCAACATATACATTTATGAATATTCCTGAAGCTCTGGATATCCTGCTATAACACATAACTACATAACACATTCAAAATAAGTGACTATCTTAATTTTTTCCTGTTTTATAAACAAGCATCTGTGGAGCAGGAACCAAACTTCTTTTCTTGGAGTAAGGACCATACAACTGCTGAATAGTTCCCTGTAATTCTGTATTAATGTAGTGTAGGTAGTAAGCAAGCACCTGTACCATGCCTGAGCATGGAGACACCCTCCCTTTTTCTGCAGAGGAAATTTATCTCATCACCTTCTAAAGTGTCCCAGTACTAGCTGCTTCAAAACAAGTCCTGTCCAGGTTTTTTCACATTAAGTAAGCATTAACATACTGCTTCAAGTATCTCATGGGAAGCTGAACTGCAGTCCTCAACTTCATTGCAAACAGCAATGTTACTGGAAATATTTATTTAACTTCCTTATGCTTTTTCTTAGAGGAACAGATGTCCACCCATGATGCTTCTGCAGTCAAAGCAGCAATGCAGTTAAATAATTCAAAGTTAGGTGTGTAAAAGAAGAAAATAAAATATATGGAACAATGTTTTCATAAAATTGAAAACCACATTTAAAATTTAAATTTCATAAAACCTGAATCCTCTTCAGCTTTATTTTGGAGAAAAGTATAAACACTCTGAGAAAACAATACCTTGGCAATGCTTTATGTGACTGCTTATTTATCTGGTGGTGTAAAATAAAAATCTCTTTTGGAATATATATTAAATAATTTTTCAATGTCTTGTTATGAGAAGTGTATTTCATCTGTCCTTTCACAATTTCTTGTAAAGAAAAGCAGAAGAAAATCTTTAATCAAGTGATTCTTAAATACTCCTGACATAAAAAAAGAACTTCATCTGTCAACAATGGCAACAAGGTTTCTATAGGACAAATCCATGAAGAGTAATTAATGTTGATGCAATGTGAATGGACAACCTACAAAACAGTCAAGACCTTTTACTCGTCTTGTTGTAGTGTCCACTGCAAAAAAAACCTCTGTAAACATCAGTGCCTAGAATAATTATTGGCAATTATCACAAAATCATATAATGGTTTGAGTTGGAAGGGACCTTAAACTTTATCATCTAGTTCCCTGCCATGGGCAGGGACACCTTCCACTACACCAGGTTACTCAAAGCCCTGTCCAACCTGGCCTTGAACATTTCCAGGGAGGGGGCATCCCCCACTTCTCTGGGCCACCTGTTCTAGAGTCTCACCACCCTCACAGTAAAGAATTTCTTCCGTACATCTAATCTAAATCTACCTTTTTTCAGTTTGAAGCAATAGCTTGTTCTATCACTACATGCCCTTGTTAAAAGTCCCTCTCCAGCTTTCATTAACATTGAATACTCAAAAAGATGTGAAACTATCTCCTGTCTTTGTTGCGGAAAATCCTCATTTTCAATGTCACTGGCTTCAAGATGTATAACTGACACCAATTATACAAGGTGCTAAACAATTTTCAGTTCCCACTAATGTGAACAGGAACTGAGGATATTCAGGAGCTCATGGAACAGATTCTGTTAATTTAACAAAGTCAGCAATATTTTTAAAATGCCATCATAACATCAGAACTTTGCCTATTAGTCATTTAGAATATTAACATTTTTGAAGACCAATGATTTTGTTTTGCCAGTTACATTCATAGCAATATGACAGATTAGACTCTAAATTTTGATTGCTAAATCTGCCCTCTAGTTCAGATGAGCCAGAAAACAGCCAATTTACAAATTACACTTAACTGAAAGTGCAAGTCCCGTTCAAAATTCAAATAAATATATGATGAAAACTTGTTCTAGACTACACAAAATTAATCTGAACTCAGATACAGAACAAGACACAAGGTATATGACGATCATCCATATCATTACCCAAAGAACAGACTCTTCCTATCTTAGTAATGAAACACAAGGATTAAAGCCGAGTTCCTCATTTAAGTTTAGTAATCAAGAGATATAAAGTGTTTCCTATTTCAAGTGAAGACTTTGTTCCCAGACAGAAATTGTAACACTTAGTAAATTCTCTACAATTACAGAACTGCGCTTTACCTCAAATACTCATCAAATTCTAATGTAAACATACAAATGACTATATATTTTATTATTGTCTATTAGCAGAGACAGAAATACAGCCAAATATAACCATAATATGCATTTGCCAATCTATTAATAAATTCTAAACAGTGTGAGCAGGCCCAAGATTTGGCAAGTTGCCAACAAATTTTTTTTAAGTGTAAAAAGCCAGGGCTCATGGTATATAGGAAAGAGTGGTACATGAGAGCAGTTTAATAATTTAGTAATCATGTGGCAACCATTCATCAATAATTAATCAAAGACCCATTATTCAGAAAAAAAAAAACAAATTCAAGAACTTTTTTTCCCACAGTGACCATGTCCTGAGTCAGTAAAATTCACGCTTGATGAAAGTATGGATTGCAGATCATCATTGTACTCATAAATTCAATCTTCTGTATACAAAGTCAGAAATAAAACTGCAAAGTTAAATCCAAGTTTTTCCTCACTCAATACTCCATTTTTCTGCTGCCACAGCAGCAAAACCACCTCACTTACATCAGTATTTACTATAATTTTTACTGTACACATAAACTAAATTGGAAAACTGAAAATTTAGGTGACAATATATTTTTCCAAAGTTAAATAATTCAGTGGATGAAATCAGGGAAGGTTTGTGGGTTTATTTATTGGTGATTTTTTTCGCCCCAAATAATAATGAGATGCTTCTTAAAATGGTTTAGTAAGATTTTTTTTTTTTACATATATATTTATATATATATACACAAATGTAGTATATTATATATAATACTTTCTAAAAGGAAAGTATCACTTCATGCTTCTTTCTTTTATGTCAAAAAGACAAATTACAGTAATACAAGTTGATTCTGATTTTATTGCCTGCTCCTTAAGGTAAACTTTTTACTCTAAAAAGAAGGAAATAAGTAAAGTCCTAATTCCTCTGATCTGTAGCATCAGGAAATTGAACTGTGAGAATGCATGCTAAAATGTAAAGCAGCATATTCCCTACCAATGACAAATGACTCAATATGTCATACATATTGTGGTTCAATATCAAAGACCTTCTTACATTCAACATTCACATTTTTCTAGACACTGAACTTATGAAGATATTAACTGGTTTTCAATAAAACTGAAGAACACACAGAATACTAGTTAATTAATTTTAAATGGAACTGCAAAAATTCTCACAAACTTGCACACCACAGGGAAAAGTCTGTAATGAAAACCCCTGAACAAACAACTATGTAAAGTAGCATCACATGTCAAAAGAGAATCCAAAAGAGAATCCTACAAGAATAGGAAAAAACATAAATTAGGAAAAACCACAACAACAAAGAACAACAAATTCCATTTGTTATGAAATTAGAAATTACTGGTTAGATAATAAAACACTAATCAAAGACACAAGAATATATAAAGCTGTGGAAGCTTTGGGAATGTGCAATGTTAAAAATTAATTATGGAGTTTGCTTTGGTATGGTCAGAATATTAAATTTTATCTCTTCTCCTTACTGAAAAGTGTGAACTCCTTGCTCTCATATTCTGTCTACCAGAACTTCTGATGAAGATTTCATTGTTTTGCAAAATAATATTTTTCACAATCGTAAACCTAAGCATCTCTCTTCAGTTTATAGTTAATGATTTGGTTTTATCTGACCTTAAAGCCAACTAAGTATCCAGTAAAAACTATTTATTTGTATTAGCTTTGACTTTCATAACATGCATATGAAGAAACAGCTACATGAACAAATCAGTTGTGCAGTCTCCCCTACAATGGCATGACAACCAGTTCTAAGTAGGGTCAGAATGCCCTAATTCTTCTGCACCTTAAGCTATGCAGTTGTTGCACTGTTTATTGCTGTATCAATAAAAAATAAAAGCTGCAAATGGCAGTTTTGAGAAGTATTAAACCATGACAGTAAGAATTTCAGTGAAACCAGGTAAGCAAGAATCACTTCTCATAAGCCATCAAACACCAGGATATATGCATTTAATTCCCAAAGATACCAGGTAGTTTAGGATTTCTTAGTTTATTATTTTTATTTTAAAATAAATGATGGTGAAATCAAATGGAGAATAATACTTCTCCAGTAGAAGCTTTATTTTAATTATACCCTATTAACATAACTAAAATTGCAGTACTTGCTGCTTCAGTTTAAAGGAAAGTCAGGATTTTCAACAGAGGTGAGTAGCTACACATCTACAGCCCCACTGAAGTAACAACCTGAATTTTGATAATAGAAGCTTTCTGTGAATGCAGGTGCTATACTTTCCTCTTTTTAGCTTATTTAGCTAATCACACATAATTATTAATTCATCCAAATGTGACTGAACCCTATGGAAGTGATATCCCAGTAAAGCTGATGCTCCTCTTAAATCTGTTCCACATTATATTGTTCATTGTTTCATGATTACGAGGTTTTATCCTTAGCTGTCACATACTAAAATTCTAAAGAAACAACTCTGACAAACAGAAGCATTGCTAAAGTGCTCTGCAGAGCAAGAAACTGGGTAGGAACACTTAAATAACACATAAAGAGTATGATAAACATTTACTTGTGACTCCACAGGTCTTCCAAACAACCTGTCTAAGAATTTATCTATTGATAGCCATTTCTACAGTACATGCAGACGATGACTTCACGTGTCAGTAAAACTGCTTTTCCACAGTAACATTACTCTCTTGTACTATACAGCATGCCAGAATCAGAGCAGGCCTATGACAAATGTTGTGTGCAATGAAAACTCCAGCCCACCATGTTCACACAATGCAATACCAACTTAGCAGTCAGGCTCCTGGGAGAAGGCTAACCAGGTTCACAAGTGGTGAACTGAAACTTGTGGACTGTAGTTCTCAGCAGCCTATTAGTGGAGCCAGACATGCTGACATAGCTTCCAATTCAAAGTTAGCTCAGGGTTCAATTAGATTATATTACCTAATCTGAAAGACCACTGATGCTTGAAGGGATGATCCCATTCCCTCTTTCTTGCTTTTCTGGTAGAAATCCAATCTATACTTTTCAGAAAGGATAAATCCACTTCCTCTTCTAACTATTCTTGCTGGTATCCATAGACTTAGCAAATATTTACTATTTTAAGTCTATCTTTATTATCACCTCATGAAATAAAACATCTGCTAATGACACAGTATGAACAGATATTTTATATATAGTTAATATATAGCTACTTTTGTGAACTTTTACTGTATATCTCTGCCACTGTTTTGGTTTTTTTACCCATATTACAAGTAATTACTAAGATGTTTATTTCCCTGCTTCACTTCCTTCCCTTCTTCTGGAGCAGAATAAAACACCTGTCCTTCCCACTCCTTGGTCTTCTTGAATCTTAGCTGTAGTTGATATGAACTAAAGATATAAGTGAACCAAGACTAGTTCCAGGGGAGGGAGGGGGGTGCAGGGAGGGCAGAAGACTTCTGGGCAGATTCTCCAGCTCTGAAACATAAGTAACAAACTTCAAGCTAAGAACAGGCCAACAACAATCTCTTCAACTAAGACTATTTGAATGTTACGGACCTTCATTCTCCCTCTTGAAATTTATCAAGTACCAATCACCTATCTTCTTCTCTCCAGCCACATAAATATTTACAAAATGAAGTTAAACTCAAAATACACTTCCCATTTAACTTCTCTATCTTTCAGCAGCAAAAAAGATTTTTACAGTTCCTAACAAATTCTGGTTACTTTTTCTTTCTTTTCTGCAAGTCTGCTATGACTTTAATTGTTCCAGAAAAACTGCTTCACAAAGCCAGCCTAAACAGTACCTATCCAGATTAACAACAAAAGTATTTTTAGGAAATCATTTTGTGCAAATTTAGACAGCTTACACTGATAAAAGCTACAGAAATACTCTCTTAACAGCCAAACATGGAAATAATTGGGTTTTTAACAGGCTCAAGGACAAGGAACTGCAGTGAATTCACTTTGTCAAAGACAATATAGGTAACAGCACTTTCAGAGCTGTCATTCTTAAATTGTATTTACCCTGATGTTTGATGCTTCTACCTCAAACTCAACAAGGACTTGTGTAAAAGATCTGGTTTGGTTGTTTTTCTTCCCTAGTTAAGTAATTTTTTTAAAAATACATCTATCAGCTCTGCTTATAAGCATTTTCCTGCTTTCAGGACTACATAACCCCTTGCAGAGAATTACATACAACTTCTGTAATAAACCTCTTATTCCATTTTTGAAAGGCTCTACTGTACGCAGTCTGTGCAAAAAAATGGCAGGAAACTTTCCAGTGGGGATATCTGTGGTGAAGTTCTGTATCACCTATGATTTTGCCACTACACTTCCTTGCTGTGAACCTCTCTAACTTGCATGTAGTTATTTAGCCTTATCTTATTGACATACAAGTTAGAGGTCCCTTAATATTACGGTTTTTGCCTTTAGTTTGTTATAAGGCTGCTGGCACCATTTGTGAACTACCTTTATAAAAAATGTTTTTCATATTGAAAGTGCGTATCAGCAGCTTACATACTATGTACAAAGATAAGCATCGGGTTAGCACCTGATTTCTGAGAGTAACTAAGTAATTTTTTATTAAGTTGATTTTACTGATTTTCTGCCTATGATATTTTTTTAATTGCAACTGTACCTGTATGCCTATCCTTTTAAGTAATACTCACCTCCAAAAGATAAGGTTCCATTTGATCCAGAGATTTTCCTAGATGCTTATTGGGATCTAAACCTGCAAAAAATTTAAAAAATTTTAAAATATTTTTTA